>LZPO01117902.1:4649-15735 GCA_001675575.1 Neotoma lepida
GATATAAGAGCTAGCTAGCAAGAAGCTTGAGCCATAGGCCACCCAGTTCATAATTGATATAAGCCTCTGTGTGCTTACTTGGGTCTGAGCGGCTGTAGAACTGGGCAGGACACAGGAAACTTCCGGCTACATCCTGTATCCTATCAGAACACCAGGGATTAAAGCTATATATCAGCAAAAGCANAGAGCTTACAAACTCATGAAAACTGGTCAACTCTCTACTAAATGAAAACTGAGTTAAGACAGAAATCAAAGACTTTCTAGATTCAAAGGAAATGAATGTAAAGCATATGGGATACGATGAAATCAGATCTAAGAGGCAAGTCCATAACATTACGTGCCTACATGAAAAATTTGGAGAGATTTCATATTACTAACATGAAGGCTCACCTGAGGCTTGAGA
Source organism: Neotoma lepida (assembly GCA_001675575.1). Lineage (NCBI taxonomy): Eukaryota > Metazoa > Chordata > Mammalia > Rodentia > Cricetidae > Neotoma > Neotoma lepida. The sequence goes on from LZPO01117902.1 coordinate 5,053, forward strand.
ACAAAAAGGAGAAATCACACTCAAAAGATGTAGATGGCAAAAAATAATCAAACTCAATACTGAAATCACTAAAATAGAAACAAAAAAATACAAAGAATCAATGAAACAAGAAGTTGGTTCTTTGAGAAAAATCAGAAAGAATGACAGAACCTTATTCAAATAACTAAAAGGCAGAGGGAGAATATCCAAATTAACAAAATCAGAACTGAAAAGGGAGACAAAACAGACACTGAGGAAATCCAGAGAATCATAAAGACATACTTTAAAAACTTGTACCCCACCAAATTATAAATTAAAAAATAATCATAAATGGATATCTGTCTTAATAGGTACCACTTACTAAATTAAATCAAGAACAGATAAGCAATTTAAACAGAACTACAACCCCAAGTGAGATAGAAGCACTCATTAAAATCTCTCAACCAAAAAATAGTCCAGGGCCAGATGGTTTCAGTGAGAATTTTTGTCAGACTTTCAAAGAAAAATTAATGACAATCCTCCTTGAATTATTCCATAAAACAGAAACAGAAGGAACATTACCCAATTCATTTTATTCGGCCACAGTTAACCTGATACCCAACCACATGAAGACTCAACAAAGAAAGAAAATTGCAGACCAATTTCCCTCATGAACATAAATGCAAAAATATTGAATAAAATACTTATAAACTGAATTCAAGAACACATAAAAAATATCATCCACTAAGATGAGGTAGACTTCATTCCANAGATGCAAGGATGGCTCAATAAACAAAAACAGTAAAAGGAATTCACCATAAAAACAAACTGAGAGAAAAAAAACAAATAAACATGTTATCATCTCATTAGATGCACTAAAAGCCTTTGAAGACATGCAACACCCCCTTCATAATAAAAGTCCTGGAGAGATTAGGAACACAAGGGATATATTCAGCGTGATGAAGGGAGTTTACAGCAAGCCCTTAGTCAACATCAACTCAAAAGGAGAGAAACTCAAAGTAATTTCACTAAAATCAGAAACAAGACACGGTTGTTCAGTGTCTCCACACCAATTCAACACAGTATTTGAAGTCCTAGCTAAAGCAATAAGACACCTGAAGGAAATCAAGGGGATGCAAATTGGAATGAAAGAAATCAAAATATCTTTATTTGCAGATGACATAAAAGTATACTAAGTCACCAAAAAAAAAAAAATTCAATCAGTGAACTCCTAGAGCTGATAAACACTTTCAGCAAAGTAGCTGGATAAGAAATTAGCTCAAAAAAATAAGCAGCCTTCCTATGTGCAAATAATAAACATACTGAGAAAGAAATCATGGAAACAATACATTTCAAAACAGCCTTGAATACTGTAAAATATCTTGGAGTGACTATAACCAAGCAAGTGAAAGACTTGAAAGAAAAAAAAAAAAAAATCAGGTCTTTGAAGAAAGAAATTGAAGAAGATATCAGAAGACAGAACAGTCTCCCATGCTCATGAATCAGTAGGATTAACATAGTAAAAATGGCCATCCTACATAAACCAACCTGCAGATTCAATGCAATCCCCATCAAAATTCCAACACAATCNTTTAGACGTCATGAAGAACGGTTTTCAGCTTCATATGGAAACACACATACGCACCAAAACAAAACAAAAACAGATAGCTAAAGTAATCCTGAACAACAAAAGAACTGCTGAAGGTATAACTATTCCTGATTTCAAGTAATAATAATTATTTTAAAGGAGTAATAACAATNAAAACATGGAATTAGCATAAAAAACAGATATGTTGGTCAACGAAATTGAATTGAATACCCAGACATAAATCCAGCTACCTGTGGACACCTGATTTTTTATTAAGAAGCCACTGGAAAAACAGAAGACAGCATCTTCAACAAATGGTGCTGTACAGACTGAATAACTGCATGTGGAAGACTGCAAATGATGCATATTTATCACCTTGTGCAAAACTCAACTCTCAATGGATCAAAGACCTCAACATAAAACCGGATACACTGAACCTGATAGAAGAGAAAGTGGGGAATAGCCTTGAATGCATCANCATAGAAGAGAAGTTNCTGAGCTGAATACCAATTAGTGCAGACACTAAGATCAACAATTAATAACTAGTACTAAAACNAAAAAGCTTCCATAAGGCTAAGCACACTGTCAGTAGGACAAAGTGGCAGCCTACAGAATAGGAAACAATTTTTACCAACTCTGCCTCTGACAAAAGACTAATATCCAAAATAAAGAAGAACTCAAGAAACTAGACATCAAAAAAAAACCCCAAATAATCCAATATTAAACATGGGGTACATGGGATGGGAGAGATGGCTCAGTGGTTAAGAGCACTGGCTGCTTTTCCAGAGGTCCCGATTTCAATTCCCAGCAACCACATGGTGGCTCACAACCATCTATAATGGAATCTGATGCCCTTTCCTGGCATAAAGTACGTGAAGATAGAGCACTCATACATAAAATAATTAAATTCTATAAAAAATAAATATGGGGTACAAATCCAAGCAGAGAATTTTCAAAAGAGGAATATCAAATGGCTGAGAAACACTTAAAGAAATGTTCATCATCCTTGGCCATCAGCAAAATGCAAATCAAAACTACTTTGAGAGTCTATCATACATCTGTATGAATAGCTAGGCTGAGTAACAAAANTGACAGCCCATGTGGATGAGGATATTGAATAAGGGGAACATTCCTCCATTGCTGGTAGGAGTATAGTCTTAAACAGCTACTACAGAAATCAGCGTATTTGTTCCTCAGAAAGATGACAATCAAACTGCCTCCAGATGCAACTATACCACTTTTGGACATAGAACCAAAGGATGCTTCACCCAACCACAAAGACACTTACTCAACCATGTTCATTGGTGTTCTATTCACAATAGCCACATTTGGAAACAGTATAGATGTCCCTCAACAGAAGATGGATTAAAAAAAAAGTTGTACATTTACACAATGGAGTATTACCCAACTGTTAATAAAATGACATCACAACAGGTGGTGGTGATACACACCTTTAATCCCAGCACTCAGGAAATAGAGGCATGTAGATCTCTGTGAGTTCAAGGCCAGCCTGACCTACAGAGTGAGTTCCAAGACAGCCAGGGCTACACAGTGAAATCCTATCTTGAAAAACCTAAATAAATAAATAAAATTATATCATGAAATTTGCTGGCAAATGTATGAAATTAGAAAAAAATCATTCTGAATGAGGTAACCCAGACCCAGAAAAATAAATATGATGTGTATTTTCCTACATGTAGATATTAGCCAGGAAGTAAATTATAACCAAACTACAGTCTGTAGANACAGAGATGCCAGGTATAGAGGAATAGACTATTGGGGGACACATAAATCTCCCTGGGATGGGGAAGAAGAATACATTTTTTGGGAGGACTGTGGGCAAGGATACTAGAATGGGAGGATCAGGTAGGTGGGGGAGAGAATGCGGGGAGAGACAGCTGGAATTAAGGAACATTTGAAGGCTGGTATGGAAACCTAGTGTAGTGGAAACTTCTTAAAATATATGAGGGAAGCNGGGCGGTGGTGGCACATGCCTTTAATCCCAGCACTCGGGAGGCAGAGGCAGGCAGATCTCTGTGAGTTCGAGGCCAGCCTGGTCTACAAAGCNAGTTCCAGGACAGATTCCAAAGCCACACAGAGAAACCCTGTCTTGAAAAAAACATNTATGAGGGAGATCCTAATGAATAGAATTTAATGGGGGAGACTGTGTTCCAACTGTCCATCTCTTGTGACCAAATGAAACTTCAAGTACCAGGACTGGGTTATGTCCAATTAAGTTGTTGGCCAAAGAGATACCATGGAAATCCCAAATAATCTAGGCAGTTTCCATGACAACAGGTACTCTCCGCAAGCTGACAGCAAGGCCCCAATGTTGAAGACAACATCCACACCACTCATTAAATACGGAGGTAGCTAGTGCCTACATGGAAACTTCACTCCTATGTTCTGCTGTCTTTGGTATGGGAAGGTACTCTGCAGGCTACCAAAGGACAGAGCCCCTTCTTCACAAGCTTTTTCACTTCCTGTCCATGCAGTAGGTGGTTTTGCCCTGGCTCCTCCTCCCACTGGGTGTGCTGCCTTGCCACAGGCCAAAAGCAACACAGTCAAACAAATGTCTACTGAAACCTCTACCTCTGTTAGGCAAAAGAAGACTTTCTTCTCTTTGTAATTTGATTATGTCTGGTGTTTGTCATACTAACAAGGAGGTAACAAAAACCTTGTTAGTTGGTTCAGTCTCTGTGAGCCCCTATGTGTAGACGAAAGTTTGTCTGGTCCCCGTCGGTCTCTGATTCTGCCCAGCTCCCATGGCTGCTTAGACCCAAATAAACACACAGAGGTTTATATTATTTTTAAACTATGGCCCTGGCAGGCTTCTCACTAGCTAGCTCTTACATCTTAAATTAACCCATTTTATAAATCTATGTCGCCACGTGTTCCACGTGGCTTTACCTGTGTGCCGTTACATGTTGCTTTCTGGGCGGCAGAATGGCGTCTGCCCCAGCTCTGCTTTCTGCTGCTCTCCCCCTAGTTCGAATGTCCCGCCTAACCTTATTCTGCCTCACCATTGGCCAAACAGCTTTATTTATCAACCAATCAGAGCAACACATTTTTAGAAAGACATTCCCATCACCTATGAGCTAAGTTAGTTGGTTCTGTGAGTTTTCTTGTGCTGCCCTTGACACCACTGGGTTCTATAATCCTTCCTCCCTTCAGGATCCCACAATCTGCCTGATCTCTGTGGGTCTCTACATCTGTTTCCATCAGTTGCTGGGTGAAGCCTCTCTGATGACAGATGAGCAAGGCACCAATCTATGAGTAGAGCAGGATATCATTAGGAATAATTTCATTGACTTTTTTTTTTTTTGTCATCCATGTTTGGTTCTACCCGACGTCTCTGGGGTATCCTGCCTCTGGGTCCTGAGGGGGTGAGCTCCCTCTCAGGATATGTATGGGTCTCCAGAAATTTCACTCCCACAATTTCTATTCCATATTTACCCCCATACATCTTGCAGGCAAGACAAATTGTAGATCGAAGGGTTTGTGGCTGGGTTGGTGTCCCAGTCATTCCATTGGAAGTATTGCCNGGTTACAGGAGATAGCAGATTCAGGGTATCCCATATCCCCTATTAGNAGACGATGGCTGGCTGATATCCATGAGAGGCTCTCCCTTACCTGAAGAGAAACAGAGGAGGAGCAGTGGATGGGAGGGAAGGGAAACTTTGGTAGGGATGTAAAAACAAAATCAAAATTAAATAAATAAATAAAATACCTTGTTAGTCAAATAGGAGGANGCAGGAATTCTCACNCACTTTTAAAGGAACATAAATGGGCATAGGGGACAATTAGGACTTCCCAGTGGCAGCTGTTTCTGCCCATCTCCATTTCTGTTGGCCTTGAGAAACTAGAAACTAGGCTGAGGATCCAGAACAGGGGATGTGCAAGGAGGGAACCTGAAGCAAAGAGATAGAGAAAGGGCAGCATGTTTCTTCCCTGTCAGGATCCATTCAGATCCATGCAGAGTGAATGTGCATAGGTATTTAAAAGCTAGAATTGAGTTTATAAAGCAAAACAAAAAATCTTTTAAAATTGTGTGAAGTTGAACACACATCAATGTATAGAAATGACNCTACAAAAAGAATTTCAGAAAAGCGTGCATTATAAATACATATATAAAAATTATACTCCCCCCAAAACAAAACCCTAGCAAATGGAATTTCAAAACATATAAAAAGTGACTAGTCATTGTTACCAAGAAGAATGCAACAATTATCTCAGGAACACAACATGCAAAACTTAATTTAGATAGTATAGCTGTAGTAGAATAAAGAGCAAATACTGACCATGACTATTTAAATAGATGCAAATATAGCACTAGGTAAACAATAGCAAAAAAAAACCTCTCATAATAAAAACACTTAAATAAAGAAGAGAAAATGTTCTAAATCTTTTAAGTATTTATGTTTTAAGCATAAGCACTGTTAATGTAACAAACAGTGAAAAGTGAGTACTNTCATCCAAAAATGGAAAACAAACCAAGGAAGACTCCTACTATTATATTCATTTATTATACTAAAACTTCTAGCAAAGACAATTAAACAAGGGGTGGTAGTGGAAAATAAACTGCATCTGTGTTGGTAAAGAGGCAGGAAAGCAATCTTTATTCAAAGATAGTTTAATAATATATATAAAAAAAATCCTAACAAAAACAGAGAGAATAAAGAGTTTGGCAATATGGCAAAACAGAGAATCAATGTACTANGATCCTGTCTTAGTTACTGTTCTATTGCTGTGAAGAGATACCATGACCAAGGAAACTTTTATAAAAGAAAGCATTTAATTGGGCGCTTGCTTACAGTGTCAGGGGCTTAGTCCATTATCAACATTGTGGAAAGAAGACAGGCATGACACTGGAGCAGTAGCTGAGAGCTTTACATCCTGATCTGCAGGCAGGGGAGAGAGAGAGAGAGAGAGAGAGAGAGAGAGAGAGAGAGAGAGACTGGACCTGGTTCTGGCATGGATTTTTGAATCTCAAAGAACCTCCAGTTGCATACTTCTTCCAACAGTGTTACACCTCCTCCAAGAAGGCCACACCTGCTAATCTTTTACAAACAGGTCATCAATTGGGAACTAAAGAGAGCAAATTTATGACCCTAGAGGGGCCATTTTTCATTCAAACTATCACAGATCCATAGCAATAAACTTAATTTAAAAATTTAAAAATTTAAATTAAGAAATAATTCAACTTAAAATAGTACTGAAAGGAATAAAACACTTTTGGATAAGATTAACAAAAGAAATACAATGTTTCACTGAAAATAAATATGAGTAGAGAGTGAAAATATTCTGTATCCATGGCTAGGAAGCTGGAATATTGACAAGATAGTACACAGTAGGAATGTCAGACACCCNATCCCCCAGTAATAATCACATTCCCAGATAGGTCTACCTAGAAAGACAAGCTGATGTTGAAGTCCATGTAGAAATACAAGGGAATAATAGCACAAACAATCTAGAAGAAAGAACATGGTTGAGGATATATACTTCCTGATGATAAAACTTGCTACAGGCTANGCTAATAAAGATGGGGTGAATCTGTTGTGTGGNATAGAATTTGTACTCCTGAAATTAATGCATCCATTTTTTAGCATATATATACATTACATGTTGANCATGTTCCCTTTCTTGATTATAACTACTCTGACTGAAATGAGAGGCAATCTCANGGTAGTTTTAATTTGAATTTTATGGAGGAAAGTTCTGAAGAGAAGAAGAAGAGAGTACAATGAACATAGGCACATATGTGTGAAGACACAATGATAACACTCATTATTTTTTATAGTAAGCCTTAAAAATAATTTTAAGAGGCCCCCTATGGGATATCATTTTCATGTCTATTTGTGTGGCTACATGAAGAATAACATGGGCTAACAAAGTCTGGAAATATTAAATCTCAGTCTATTNATGGCAGAAATGAGAATCTGTGAGGCCACACTGTTGAACAAATGGCCAATTCTTCTAAACACTGAACATAGTTATCACGCTATCTAGCGATCGAACTCCTGGGTGTCAATTGAGAAAAACAGGAAATTTATTCAAACATGCATAATGAGTATTTACACGAGTAGTATTTTATAATGACCCAACATAGAAGCAACCTAAATATTCATTAATTTTGTATTAAAAACAGGTAAACTATGTATAGTGTAACTAACCAGGAGAATATTACTTATTCCTAAAAAAAGGAATAAGGAAATGATATAGGCATAGTAAGGATGATCCTTACTATATTAGGATAAAACATATATAAAAGAGATGAGATGCAAAATTGTATGATTCTATTTGGAATTAAATGTCCATGACAGACAAATAAATCTATGAAAACAACAACACAAAGTTATCAGGGGATAGATATGAAGGAAGAAAACAGAATGGCTGCTATAGACCTGGGCCTTCCCNCTAAGCAGCTTGTTGAACTGCCTTGAGTATTTCTTTTAAAGCAATCATGTTCTTTGGAGAAAAAGAAATTTTGCACTATGAAATCACTCTNACCTATATATCCCAACAAATGAAACTATGGATTTTATTCATACATTGAACAGAAGTTAGGGTGAAAGTATGGATGAGGAAACAATTGTAATTGTTAGTCATGAGAAAGAAATAGAACAAGGAAGCATAAAGTTAGCAAACAGCAAAGAGCACAGTGCTATTTAGGATCCTTTCTTAAATTAACCGTTATTATTTAATTTAGTCTACCAATTTATTTTTAGTTCTAATTCAATCACAACTCCACTTACTTATATTAATTTCTTATGCACACTTTCTTTAGTGGCTTTAAAAAATCAATTGCATTTTCTTATTTTTAGACTTCAACTTTAGGTTATTTATATTAATTTATTTTAATGTACTTAAAGAGGGATTTAATAGCATTAATTTGTCTGAACATGTATTTGAGCCTCATTTAATAATCATTAATAGTGTCTGCTCTCATAAATATCTCAATATTTTAAATTCAGCTTATTACAGCTTCCTTGATATGTGTATTGATTTTAGCTCTGTTTTAACCAATATATTCTTTCATGATTTTACTGAAAACTTTTGCTAGTGTTGTAAGAAGATATAAATCACAAATCATAACAGTTTAATAATATGATAGCACCATCATCAGATGTGACTTTTATAAGCTTTTGTTCTTTTCACAGTAGTTGACTTTTAGAAATCTCCAAATGCATTTGATTGTTGCTTTAACAAGAGACATATGTGTTTCTAGCATAGAAAAGTCAATATAGTTCTAAAAATAAATCTCCTTGTATTATCCGTATATCTCTAGCTTATGTTCACATATTTGGTCTTNCTCTTCCTTGATTATAAAATAATGAGATTTCCTATTTTATTGTCAACAGATAGAAAACACTCTCATGGACATGTTCTGTCCCTTTGTGTAGTGGATGAGTACTGTCTGTAGGTCTGCATTTGAGGTCCAGATTCATTTTTATCTTAGCTTCCAGAAGATCTGGCCAACTCCTACCCTGCTGCTCAGAGTCACATGTCTCTTGATCCCCAGCCAGAGCCTCTTGTGTACTCAGCTACTCATACTTGATAAAAATTCAAGCATACTCAGTGATTCTATTGCTCTTTTACTTTCAAAAATTGGGCCATAACCATGATTTTGTTCATTACCTTTAAATGTGAGTGTTCCTGTTATGTGAACGTCCTGTGCAAAGCCTGATGTTCTGCACTTGTTCCAGTCTGTCCTGATGTGCACAATAGTGACTTAATTAGCAAACATAAGCACAATTATAAAAAATAATGGATTGGAAACACAATTTCGAGCATTCTGGTTTTTAATGAGTTGGAATAGATTAATCNTTGCATGTACTTAGAGTGCCAGGATCAAAAGTACCATTAAGTGGGGAAACCAGAAGTGAAGACAGGGGAATAATAGCTACAGCGTCCACAGCAGGCCCTCTCTTATATGCCTCCCCAGCCCCCAGTACAATCCAGCTAGCATTTTCCTGTTCATTTGAGCCTCTGTCAGGAATCAATCCTGCCTCGTTAAAATGATGGGTAGTCAGACAGAGACTGTAGGGTGACAGCTATCTAAGCAATGTGTTCTGTGCTGACAGAGCTCATAAGAGAAATCTGGTAGTAGTTATATGAGGGGAAAGATTATGATAAAAATACATTGTATGAAAAAAAATTGAAGAAAAAAGTAATTATTTTTTAAAAGTGCTTTTTCCAAAGCAGCATGTTTGCAGGAATTCCATAAGGTAGAAGGCTGCACAGGGAGCACACCTATTCAGCACACTGNTAAAGGTAGAGGAAACTAACTGGCAAGTGCTTACATTATTCCATTACATTCTGTATTTAATCAAAAACCAATGACTAATGCGCTTCCCTTCTCACCAAGTTTTTTTTCTGAAATTCACACTGCTCACGTTTAATTTGGAGGAACGTAATTAAGCCAAAACCTTTTTACACTGAGAAAATAAAGTTCAGGAAGAATGTGAAAGTCTTTTGATNGGACAGAATAGTGTGAAAACATCGGGTCCCACTTCTCTGTGTTTACCAAGTCTAGGAAAGCTGTTTATGTAATTACCTCATTAAGCAAGGCANGATGGCCCTTCCTGCCCAGGACAATGACTTTGACCCTTATGAAGGCTGTCTCTGAAAGCTCCATCTTCTCTCGTCCTCTGGAATATCCCTTCCTATCACTTAGCTCCACAGCCCACAATCGGGTCACTCTCTTAGGTATTTAATAAAATGACAAAGATTTTCTCTCTATATTCTNCTTGGTGATTTTTCCCCAGCTTTGGAAAATGGATTTGTTAAAGTTTTATGTGCTGCTAATATAAAGTGGCAACAAAGAAAAAGAAAATCATAAATCAACTCATGTTTATGTCATTTTTCCTGCAGAATTCTGTAAGTGATCCTCCTAAGAAAAAATGCTCAAAGCACAGCTGACCAGTTTAGAACTTGCATGTATTTCTGATTAAATTGCGCCACAAAATAAAAATATTTGAGTTATTTGTAGACATTATATATAGAGACTCAGTACAAATATAATTTCTGAGATAAATATAGTAAATATATATGCATATATATATATGCATATATATATTATTTCAAGAACATATAGTGTCAGCCCACCACAGCTTGGCCTCTATATCTGCGAATTT
>LZPO01117904.1:11155-37660 GCA_001675575.1 Neotoma lepida
GTAGGTCTCTGTATGGCTTTCTCAAATATCCTTAAAGTTGGCGACCCCTCCCTCAATCCAGTCCTCTACTTCACCCTCTCATTCCTGTACCAACTTAAACCTCACACCTTATTATTACCCTTTTCACTTTCATATAACCTGCCGGGAATTTTAAATTTTTTTTCTTTTTGTACTTCTAGGTCACTGTGTCTATGTCTAGAGTGACAGCTGACAGCTCCAAGACAAAAAAAGACCAGAAAGCCTGCCTTACACCAGTGAACAAGGATAACATGGTTGTTCTCAGTCACAGAAGAGCAGAGTGCTGTGTGGGAATGAACTCTGGATGGTCACATGTGGCCTAAAAGCATACAAGCAGGCCCCCATGGTAGAGGGCACAAAATAGCACCTTTGTCCCCTGGAGAGGAGAGGACGGGATGCATCCCAGTTTCTAGTTAGTGCTCAACTGTCTTGGAAAAAGGAAGGTACTTAGAAGATGAAAAGCTGTCCTTTCATTTTTGAGGGTAATCGTCTAAATCCCCCNTATTTAGAAGCCTGCTTATTATTCCACAACTAAGTTAATTTTAAAGTCTTTACTCCACAGCACACCTAATACAAAGCAGATGTGAGAACCACCTCAGAACCAGGAGAAGCCCCCTCTCCTAGCCCTCCCAACCTCTGTCAGTTGCAAACAAGCCAAATCTAAACCAGCAACCATGTATGTTTCCAATCAGCACTCCAGCTTTTTCCCTACGGAAGTAACTCCTTGGCATGCACAAGGGAAGGAAATGTTTCGTTCAAAAAGCTGTGGCAGGACAGGGAGCAGCTGATTCTCACGATACTTAACATGCTAACCAGCCAGTGCAGTGAGAAAATCAGTACAGGCAAAGCAGCCAGAGACAGTCAAGAGAGGCTGTGGGCCAGCAGGAACAATGGGAAGACCGAGGCGGGTCAGGGGGTGTTAGGGGAACAACTGTTAGCCCGGGACTTCACTGTATGTTGAGAATTTTCTCTCTCTCTCTCTCTCTCTCTCTCTCTCTCTCTCTCTCTCCTACCTCACGTTCCCCTGGTCATGAGCTACACAAGTGAAGTCCTGAAGTCCACATTGAGTGGGTGGGGGCTAGCCTGTGTGGCCTGAGAGCACAAAAAGTGCACAGCTTAAAGCCAAAATTATTCCTCATGGGTTGTAATAATGCCTCTACCTCTGCAGCAAGAAAATCTCAATGTACCATGAAAAATCAAAAAAAGCCACAGTTGCCCAAAAACTGTGGGGACAAATAAAAAAATAAATGAGGATTCTTCTAGAGTTGCTCACACACTATCTGGATCNTCCCATGAGTACTTCTCACCCATTTGTAGAAAAGATAGGGACTCCATTGTTTAAAATTGAGTTACGTGAGGCCTCTGGTCACATTTTAGAAGCAGTAGCTTACATGGCATAGTGATACTGTCATTGGCATTAGTGGAGATTTTAAGTGTACATGCTGAGAAAGACTTCTTGTGAGACTGTTCAGGGCACTTTCATTGTCTCCCCAGTCTTTATCAAAAGTAATTAGCAATGAGCCAGTCTTCCACGTAAGTCTTTTCACTGGAAAAGTCACCAGTTTGGATGTGTATGCTGGTCTCTTTCTGACAGCAGTTTGCAAAGCAGAGCAAAGCAACAGTAACCATGGCAACAAGTAAAACATGGAAAAGCTGGCGTTTAACTCAATAAAGCTCTTGAACATACAAACAGCTGATAATGTCTAATTGACTGAACAGATAGTGAGTAGCTGACAGTTCTGGGAATTGCACTAGATATTTATTTTGATCTATTTAATTTAAAATTGGAACAATATTTTATTTTATTATACAGTAAGTTTATATGAATTTTAATGGTTGGTTTCACTACATGCTTGTTTTTAGATGGCAATTCAAAAACATTTATCACATGTGTGTTATGAAGTGTTTTCCATTTTCACAAAGCACAGCAGAAAAGATTTTAAATTGCAATAAACACAGAAAGTCACTAGACCATCACGCTATTTTTGAAAGAGCCTTTCCAGAAATAAGCAGCTTGTGATGAACCCTTGTCTCTCACCTTCTGCATCTGTGAGCTTAGGTAAATGATTTGCTAAGCCTCACTGAAACCAGCTATTGAATAAAATCAATTAGCTGAGCCCTTCAGGTTATTGTGAAGGGTAGTAAGAAGAGAAAAAGTAGAGCAGTTAACAGGATGCTCGGGCCATAGTCCGTTCTCAGGAGTCGTTACTCATGCTCTTCTACAACTTGGTGTCAGATAGCTAATCTGAACACTTTCCCCAAAGGGCTCACAAAAGCCAGCTCTGGAGCCACACTGCCCATCAGAAACTGGTTGTCACCGAGATTGTTAAAGGGCACATGGCTCTTTTTGTTTATCAAAGTCCAAGGTATAGAATCAGAGGTATCCACACAGAAAAGCTCCAGCTAGGGAGGTTAATAAATCNAAGTTAGAACATTGTTCATTTTAATTTTATATGAAGAGAGGACTCATGATAGACTCACAGAATGTTAACCTGGCAATAAATCTTGACTAGTCAAGGCCCAAGACTTAGCCCTCATATACTACCCAATTCTCTATTACTTTATTTAAAAGTTAAAATAAATAGATAATACTCCCCAATACACACACACACACACACACACACACACACACACACACACACACACACACACACGGTTATCTTGCCATTCACACAAATGTGGGAAAATATAGACCTAAATCTGGAAAGTCCTATTGTGTGTTTTTTCTAACAGAGGATTCTCACATGCAAATTTACTCACTGACACTTCTAGGTATGAGCCAGAGGCAGCAAGGAAGCCCTACAATTGGCTTGTCCGAGAATCAGTACTCATTGGCTATTAGGCTGCCTAGGACTTCCTTATCAGAGAAGCAGTAATTGCTCTAAAGCAGAGTTTAGATCCCATTGTGGTNGGCAAGCCACCTTCATAAGTATGCCCCTTAGGCAATAGAGTCTGAAGTACAGAATTCACGGGGATTCTCATTTCCTCTGCCCATATTATAGCAAAGATTCCTTTGAGCAAATGAAATATACATCTTCATTTACATCCTGTCCAGAACCTTGCAGAGGTTTCTTCTCTTGGCATCTCAAGGCTTAAACTTACTGGCCAGAAGAATGTTTTAAAAGAGATACTGCTGAAGACAATGGAAATCACCATAGTCACAGCAACTTAATACAACAATCCACATGCAGTGAAACCTTCGAATACAACGTTGAAATTTCAACAAGTAGATTTGTCCAGACAGGAGACTGTAGTGAAAAGACCTTCTTGGGCTGTGACTGCTGTCTACACAGCAATCAGCCACAATGGTCTTCTAACCCCTTTGGGGCGGCCATAGTGTTATTTGAGCTCTCTGTATTTGAAGACTTTACCTTAAGTTTGCCTTCTGAATTGGCAAATATAGTCTATTCACTTAACTCTTCAGCTTCAATATGGTAAAGCTGAAGATAACTTACATCACCTATCCCTGGGTCCCTTATCCCCTGCCTTCATCACATGCCTCTGCAACAACAGCAGGACATGTTCTCCTGAAGCAGGACATGTTCTCCTGAAAGAGGACATGTTCTCCACCCCCTTCTGAATAAAACTTACAGGAGCCTTGCAATTGCCGTCTGACAGAATATACACAGAATTCCAGCCTCCTTCTCAATGATTGGAACAGACATTTCTTCCAGCGAGAACCTGGGAGATACATCCTTTGTGCATCTAAACTACATGAAGTTAGACATAAAGTTGGAGACTTGAGTTTGCAGTTGAGATTTTAACTAAAGGCAATCTTGCCAGTCTTCCATTCCATGAGAAAATCCCCCCAGGGTTATAATAGGCAGACTTTATTTTTCCTTAAGTGTGATTACAGTATTTAAAAATACATATTTTGGGGATAACATGGTCTCTAAATACATGCCAATATCTTCATCTGGTGCTCATCTGCTTGAAAATCAGCAGGGAAACTGGCTCTATTTTGATTTCCAGTGAAGCGTCCTCTTTAATACTCTCCAAGAATTATTTTGTCTCTCTNNGATTCTTCACTTACTCACTGTCTCTGGAATCTAACCCCCCTTCCCATGCATGTAACTTTGCTATAGTCCATTTTTGAATGGGGTTTGATAAATCAGTGTGGTTCACCTCCTAAAGTATTATCCTAAAGCAATAATAAAAGTAGCCAAGCCCTTCTCTGTGCTCCCTTAGAATTCCTGTGAGCTTGAGGAGGAAGCCACTTGACCAGGGGTGCAACAGTGTGGGAAAGGACAGGGAGAAGGTGCTGATTTGCAAATAACCCCAGTGGGGGAAGAAAGGGCTTACTTTTGCCTTTCCACTCTGATTGATGGCTTCATATCATTTCATAAGAATGAGAATTTCCTGTCTGTACCAGTACCATTCCTGAATAGCCCTTAAAAGAAGCAGGTAGACATACACATCATATACATACACATATACACATACACCATATACATGTATTTACATACACATATACATCATATGAATATATACATACACATATACATATGCATCATATACACATGTTTACATACACATATACACATAGATCATCTACATATACATATATATCATATACATATATACACATACATCATATACTTATACATATACATATATATCATATATACATACACATACACATATACAAAGAATAATTAATGAAAAAAGAGGTCATAAATTTTAAAAAGAACAGGGAGTGAGAGATATGGGTGGGCTCTGAGGGAGGAAAGGGAAGAGGAAATTTTATAATTATATCATATTCTCAAAAAGCTAAAAGAAACAATTAAAAAGTGTGATCTAGACAGAGCCAACACACAGTAATATTACATCCCAACAAAGCTTGAATATCAATCTAAGCTGCAATCTGTATTTGGAGTTTGCTTTCATTGTTTTCCTCAAAGACACAACAGATTTAACCTTGGCATTCACTCAGAGCTGAGACTCAGTCAGCTGTGAGAAGGTTGGAGAGCATAATGCAGCTGGAACACCCTTGTGTGAGGAGGCCCTGCCTGGATCCTGGTGGAGATAATGTAAAACATTAAGAGATTTAATAAGAAAGAAACGAGAAAGCAAATGTTAGTGTGGTGAACACAGGACAAACAATGAGTTCCAAGCTGTCCGTGCTGGCCCTGATAGCAGACAGACACCCCTGGAGAGACAATCATGAAACGTTACAGAAACAGCCAAAATGCCCAAGGGAAGCATTCTAGAAGCAGAAAGTTCCAATTTGAGAGGAGCAGAGGTTTTGACCAATAGAAATAATGATGGAGAAACCCAATGGATAGCAAGAAAAAACAGTGTTGCTTACAAATTTCAGATTATCTAAAACCAAGAAAAATGTAGTNNGGGCATCTGGCATCCTTACCATCTGCATATTCCTTGGAGCATGACATGAAGCTTGGGGGCTGAGAGAGGCTTGGAGCCTGCTGTCAAGCAGGTGATGACATCTACCCTCGAGGGCTGACGGTTTGGGTATGAGCCCCTTTTACGCTGAACCAATTTATTTTATTCTTGTTTTTGTAAGAAAGAAATGGAGAATAGCGTCTACTTTAACCCTGNAATCTCTGAAAAAGGAGGAAGCCATTGTCAAAACCACAATTACCTATTGTAGACCACACCAGCATCTTTTATTGAGCAGAGACTTTATCATCCGAGAAGCTTCAATTTGCAGAAGTGGCCCCTGCAACACTTCTCATATTCAGCCATCAGCCTTTGCTGTATGCCAACAGAAAAGGTAAGAGCAGCAATATCTGTGGGACAACCACAGTTATTATCTAGAAGCTAAAACTATAGATAATTCTGTGCCTCAGTCTACAATGCCCTCAATAATCTAAACATGCATATAAACTCAACAGATGGTTACAGGTTCTCAATATCTCCGTCACAAGGCTGCGATAAACTCTGCAGTTAAAAGTAGGACTTTCTTTCATATAACCAATCTGTTTCTAAAAGATCAGTTCATAAGTCATTCACCCTGATAATGGGAGAATGTTTTATAAAGAAAAAAAAAAAGAAATCCCCATTTTCTTCACAGTGTGATAGGCTATGCTACAGTTAAAAAAGAAAAAAGAAAAGAAAGAGAAAAAAAAAAGCCCCTAACATCACAACTCAGAATGATTTTTCTCACTTAGGTAAAATGTAACATGAATGAGACAGTTCTCCAACTCTAGGCTCTCCTTCCTTTAGTAAGCCTGGGATCTACGGCCTCTGCCTTCACTATGGCAGAAGACAAGCAATAGAGAAAGAGCACTGGCTTCTGGGTTCTTCTTATGGTTCTTGTTCAAACTGCTCCTGTGTCCTTAACTTCAGAGAAGAAAGGAGACTTAGAAACACATTAGGAATGTTGAATTTTACTAATTGTCTTTACTGCAATCCACATGCTTTCGCTTATCTGTTTCAAAAGCTTGCTGAGGCCATGCTAATGGAGCTCTAAGGACGACACAAAATTTGGCTATAGACAAGGCAGATGTAGATTACTTCTGTGTGAGGAGATGGGTCAGAGAGTGGGGGGTCAGGAAAGCAAAAGCCTAATGAGAGTGCCTTTTCCTTTGTCCTATGACTAAAGTGTCTACAATATTCTTTTTGGGTTTTAGATTTAACTTATTTTTTTTTAATGTATATGTGTGTACTGGTTACTTTTCAATTGCTATGCTAAGACACCATGGACAAGGCAACTTATGAAAGAAAATGCTTAATTTGGAGCTCATGCTTGCAAAGGGTTAGAGCCCATGACCACCATGGAGGGGAGCATGACAGCAGGCAGGCCGGCATGGACTGGACCAGTAGTTGAAAGTTTACATCTTTATCTGCAAATAGGAAGCAGAGAAAGCNAATCGGGAATGATGTGGACTTTTGAGACCTCAAAGCCCACCTCCAGGGACACACCTCCTCCAACTAGGTCATACCTCCAAATCCTTCCCAAACAGTATCACAAACGGGGGTCCAGTATTCAAATATATGAGCCTATGAGGGCCATTCTCGTTCAAACCACCACGGTGTATATGTACACCATATGTGTGCAGGTGCCTGCAGGGTTGAGAAGACACCAAATCCTCTGGAGTTGGAGTTGTGAGCTGTGGGATCTGGGANTCTGGGAGTCTAACTTGAGTCCTCTGGAAGAGTGTTGTCTGCTCTTAGCCAGTGAGCCATTTCTCTAGCCCCTTTAAAGCCCAGATTTTGTTGGTGAGTTGTTATTTTGTACTGTTTGTGTTTTATAAGATAGGATCTCACTGTATAGACCAAGCTGGCCACCAACTCACAGACACTTACCATTCTCTGATGGTCATCATCGTACCTGGCTTTACAATATTGTTTTCTTTGGGTTAAGATGTCTGCTGCTACTTCTAAAATACAGATGTTGCCTATGAGGAATATACTTTGGTCTAGGACGCTTCACAAACACACTTTTGAGGCACACATGAGAGGGTGGAATTACTCCTTGGGTAAAATGCCAGATTCAGTTCCTAAGACTGAGGCTTATAATACAGTATCTGTCTTGATTAGCCAGGAGTAAAGACAGCTGAATTCATGAGGAAGAACTCACAGGGGAGCACTTCTCCACTGGTGGCAGCTATTAACGCCTTATCTGGAAATGTAATGAATCCATAGTAGATGTCATGTTGCTGTCTTCTGCAAAAACAGAAGTAGGCCACACCTGGTGGCACACACCTCAGCACCTGGGACATGAAGACAAGAAGATGAGAAGAAATTCAAGATCATCCTTGGCTATATAGTAAATGGAAGACCAGCCTGGGCTGTATAAGACCCTCCCTGTCTCAAACAAACGAAAGTAAAAATGTAGCAAAAAGTTACTAGTGAGTTGGAATGGGCAGAATCATGAGGTGAATNTATGCATGAGACCTCACACAGACACCTGAAACATCACTACTTCAAAATTTTCTAGGGATATAAATTAGACATTTGCATAAATGTATTCTGATGTGTAAAATTGGAGCAATGCCCTCAAACACTACTATGAGGTTATTGAAACAAAATAACATCAAGCTTCCCAATCAGGAAGGTATTCAATAGATGGCACATTACAGCTCCACAGAGCCTTGGCCAGGAGAAACTTGAAGTGGAAGACTGCTGGGCCAAANTGACTAGCTGGATAAGTGGTCATGGTGAGNGGAGATGTCAGAAAAAGAAGTGGGAGATTCAGGGCAGACNGGGCTGGATTCACAACTTAGGCCAGCTGTGTCCTACATGTGTGATTTCCATCCTTACTCATGCCTCTCTTGATGGAAATGAAATGATTAGAGATTTATCCACAGAAAGACCTTAAAACACAGAAGTTCCTTCAAATCCACAGAAGTTCCTCAGAACATCTACAGAAGATTTGGGCTCATATTGATNTATACTTGACACCTAAAGTCCCACACAGAGTGATGGCTCCAGGGNACCCCTCTGAGTGCCTGTCAGTTACCAAGTAATAGAGAAAGGCATCTGGGTCACCAGACTGAAGCTCAAGAGAAAAGATCTTAATCCTAAAGGTGACATTTTTCTTTTAGCATAGTACATTATACAAATATAGCAAGCTCCTGTTAACNAAGCAGCATTTCGATTTAGTTTACAAATAAGACTTTGTTAAGTATCCCATAAAATATTTCCAAAGCCTTCAGAATAAATTATAGCGTCCTAGGTTCCTGCTTCTACCAAATTTATGTAAATTCTACTTCTCTTTAATTATATATCTGATATAACCTGAGTCATTTGATAAGGGAGTCTCATTTGAGGCATTTCCCAAATTAGACTGGCCTAGAGGCATGTCTTTAGGAGACTGTCTTGATCATTAATTGATGTGAGAAGACCCAGCCCACTATGAGTGGCCATTCCCTGAGCAGGCAGAAATCCTCCCTTGATCTCCTACTCTTTCTTAAATTGTATTATCTGCGGAAAAATGATGTAATTCATATTGATAAAGAAACAAACCTCAATGGACAAAATGTTGGGCTAAAAATGGTTACCTGAGAGCTTTTCTATCTTATTACCTACATGGTTTAGTTATTGAAATCAGTGCACTAAGAATTTTTCTGGGTAGTTTAGGACAAAAAAGACTTTTACAAATAACTGCAATGCAATACCAATAATGCATTGTGTTTTATAATAAATTGCAGCACTCAAATATTTTATGGTCTCTTNAACGTCAAAAATATCTTGGCAGGGAACAATGCCATTACTCTCATTTTATAGATGAAGGAAGAAAGGCTCCAAGGAGTTATAGAACTTGGCCAAGGATAGCCAACTAAAACATGAGAATAGAATCATCTCTTTCATTCCTACTCCTGTGCCTACATGAACCCAAGAAATCCATCCTGACGAATCTTGATTGATGCAGAGATATAGAGAAGAGAAAATCAACTTCCACGTTGAGAAAGAAATAGTGTTTTTTAAAAAAAAACTAAATATTTAAATTAAAAATAAATAAATAAACATACCATGTGCGAAACTCAGACTCAAAGTCTATGGGACATAATAATTATAGTGTCATGCGTATTTGTTAAGAACTAATTAATATTAGGCAGAATAGCAGACAAAATATAGAAATGCATATATACAAGCTTTTGCTTTTATTTCATTGTGTGTGTGTGTGTGTGTGTGTACCTGAGTATATGTGTCTAAGTTACTTTTCCAATTACTGTAACAAAACATCACGACCATGGCAACTTAGGGAAGAAAGAGTTTATTGGAAGCTTGCTTAAAGTTTGAAGGGTTAGGACATGACCATCATGGTAGGGAGCATGGCAGCAGGCAGGAAGACATGGTGCTGGAGCAGTAGCTGAGAGCTTACATCTTGAGACAACAACCATGAGGCAGAGAGGGGGAGGGCNGAGAGAGAGAGACAGGGAACTGGAAAGGCGTGGACTTTTGGATCTCCAAGCCCACCCTAGTGGCACACCTACTCCAACAAGTCTTNATCTCCTAATCTTTCCCAAACAGTTCCACCAACTGGGGACTGAACATTCAGACCTAAGAGCCTGTAGGGACCATTCTCATTTAAACTACCAAAATATGTATGTGCACTATGAGCGTGTANTACCAGCAGAGGTCAGAAAAGGGCATTGGATCCCCTGGAACTGGAGTTACCTGTAACTGTGTGGATGCTGGGAATGAACCAAATCTTTTTCAAGAACAGTAAGTGTTTCTAATCTCTTAACCATCTCCCTAGCCCCAACACACAATCTTAATTTTCACATTCACCCTGTGAGGAAATTTCACATTCATTTCACAGTTGATGAATGTATAGAAAAGGGAATGATTTACATCACNTTATACAATTGCAAGTAGCTCGTCCCCAGCATCGTCCTAGAAGTTACCACTAGCCACTCACACTGATCACCACACAGTAACAATTCTAGTATACATTAGCTTGCACAAACACCTTGCTTAAGCATGGGAACTGGACTTTCTCATGTGTAAAGTGTAGTGAGAACACTGGGTTTCACCAATACATGCAAAGACATTTACTTTCAGAGAGATTCTCTAGAAACCATTGTCCATTTCTACTTTGTGGATGCAAGATAAATTGGGTATGTTGTTGTTATGGGAATATATAGAATTTATGACAGTCAAAAAGAGATCCCATTTGTTCTTTAGCAGTGGCACCAAATAGGCTGAAGGCAGAACCATTTCCCATTGGCTGGTCAGCTCCACTGTCTTCCTACTTCCCCCTCTGGAAAGCTCATGTGCACCTTAAAGGTGTCCCCAAAATAAATTGATGGAATGCAGACAACAAGAAAAAATATTTGAAGTAGGAGATATTTAAATATTCAGTTCCTAAGAAACGTCATGGATTCTCTTATTCCCTTATTTCAAGTATATTTCCTTATTTCAACATATCCCTATCTCCAGGGTCACATTGGTTCAATTTGATAAATTGCTCTGCTGGCCCCATACAGTCCTACGATTCATTTTACATGTAAGCCTTAATGCCATGATTTCAATACTCTTGGCTCTTATGTTTTGCCAAGTGGTAAGGGCCTGTACATTTGTGGTTTAACTTAGTCTTCTGTTTGTTTCCATTGTTGGCACTATTTACAAGGTTACATTAGCATTTGTATTTTGAGGGAAAGCAAATGAACCTCCTCATCTTTATGGTTAATGACTACCATTGTGTCCTTATTTCAGTTAAAGCTGGGAAAAGGAGAATGATTATTTTCTAGTCTTTCTCCAGAAAGTTGATACTGTAATTGAAAGCCTGGCTAGTAGTAACTGTTGGGGTGGAAAGCCCAGCTTTGTGCTAGGTCAGCTTTTGGTCAGCATGCTTAGCAGACACCCTAGTCTGGTGGCAAGTCATCTTGTGTGGCCTNGTGTTCACCAGAAATGCAGTTCTGAAAGACAAAGATTTTAACCATAGTTTTCCTAAAATATGTGAAAGGCACTAATTCCATTTCGGTTGGTAATATAAATAGCTACAAACTGGTTTTCACCTAGTGTCCTTTGTGGGAATGAAGATACTTCCATAGATAGCAGACAACTGGGTCTAAAAGTGCTTGGGTCACTGATTTTTTGATACAAAACCCATTGAAAATAATTGATGGAACTAAAGAGGAGATCTTGATGGGGTGTCTCATGGGATGGAGGAGAGAAGCTAAAGAAATGTGTGTGAAACCAAAGTAGGAGGGGGGGGTGACATGGTAATGGCAGTTGGAGAAAAAGGGAAAACCCAATAAAACGTCATGACGAATATGTGTGAAAAGCCACAATGATGCACAATTGAACACTAACTTATAAACTTAAACAGTAACTAAAAAGAAATGCTTGAAGGGCCCTCTGACTTTCCTCCTTGAAGCTTCAGAGCTCCGGCTCTAACACAGAAGTCTTTGATCCACTAGGAACTTTTTTGTGTGCAAGGTGATAACAGCTAAGGATCAAGTTTCATTCGTCTNNCTACGCACTGTCCCCCAGCACCATTTGTGAATGATGTCTTTTCTCAAATGTGTTTTGACATCTTTGCCAAAAATCAGATAGCCATAGGTANGTGGATTTATATACGGATCCTCAATTCTATTCTATTGATCAATGTGCCTGTTTTGTAGCAGTATAAGAATGTTTTTACAGTTATAATTCCATAGTGTCAATTGAAATCAGGGATGCTAACAGCTTCCATGAGGTTTTTATTGTTCTGGATTGCTTTGGCTATCTAGGGACTTACATTCAGCCTATGAATTTTAAGATTATTTTTTGAATTTCTATAAAAAATTTCATTGGAATTTTGATGAGGATTGTATTGAATCTGTAGATTGCTTTTGATAGGATAGCCATTTTAAATAAAAAGCTGGTCACATAGGAAATAGGACAAATAACAAGTAAAATCTCATGAAATTAAAAAATATTTGTACTACAGTTAATCAACTTAAGACAAAGGCTAGGTAATAGAAAAAAGTCTTTGCCAGCAATACATCTGACGTAGGATTGCTGTCCAGAATATTAAAAAATAAACACCAAGAAAATGAACAACACAATTAAAAACTGGGCCATGTAGCTGAACATAATTCTCAAAAGAAAAAATACCAACAACTAAGAAATATTTTTGAAGTATTCAATACCTGTAGTCACCAGGGAAATATAAATTAAAATACTTTGAGATTTCATTTTAAGGCAGGTGAATGGTGAGGATTAAANAAAAAACCNTCTTGACTGGAGAGTTGGTGTAGAGGTTGGGAGTACTCACTTTTCTTTCAAAGGACTAGAGTTCAGTTCATAGCAGCCACAGAGGGCAGTTCACAAATGCCTACAACCCCAGCTCCAGGGGATCATCCTCTTCTGGTCTCTGTGGGTACCTGTGCACATGCACACAGACACACACACACATGCAGACACACATGTTTACACACATTCACACATAAACACATACACACATGCACACATGCACACATGCACACACACACACACACATGAATAAACAGTAAATTTTTAAGAAAATAAGTGACAAGAATGCTGGCAATGATGTGGAGAACGGAGAATCTCATTTACCATTGATGAGAATGACTGGTATAGCCACTATGGAATTCATTTTGAAGATTTCTCAAAAAGCTAGAAATGGATATACTGTATTACTCATCTATAACAACTGGGTATACACCCAAAGGACTCTGTATCATACTACAAAGACAAGTACTTCTCCATGCCCATTGCTATTCTCTCCAACAATAGCTAAGAAAGAAAAACTGTCCAGATGTTCAGCAACTAATGAATGGATAAGGAAAACATAGTATCTATAAACAATGAAGTTTTAGTCAGCTATAAAGAAAAATGAAATTAGATGGTAAAAGGATAAAACTAGAAAAAATANACTGAGTGAAATAACAGACCTAGAAAGACAAACACTGCATATTCTCTCTTATATGTGGATACTAGCATCAAAATGTTAGATTTGTGTGTTTACTATTCAGTACCTGTAGATCTAGAAAACCATAAAGGAGCCATTCTCGTGTGTTGCAGGTGTAATAGAGATCTTCAGGGAGGAGGAAAAACAGAAGATAAAAAGGCAATAAAGAGAATAATTGTGGTTTAAGTGGGGAGAGTGATAGATGGCTAGGGAAGAGTAGAACATGGGAAGGAAGGTTAACTAGCATTAAGGTTGTTTGAAGAAGCTGTATGGAAATCTACTGTATAGATGATAGATAGACAGACAAATGATGGATAGATGGATAGATAGAGAGATAGATACATACATACATAATACATAATACATACATACATATGTGATAGATAGATAGATAGATAGATAGATAGATAGATAGATAGATAGATAGATAGATAGATAGACAGACAGATAGATAGATAGATAGATAGATAGATGTATTATACATACATGGGGCAAGATGCTCTTCCCTGATGCTATAAGTTGCTAGATAAAAAACCCAGTGCCTGGTATAAGACACCTTTCTTTGAGCTGTTGGTCAGGACAGTCCCATAGACCACACAGTGCAGGNTATTGCCATTGTTCTTGGTTGCCCACCAGAGCTTTATAATAAGATTCTATTCTCAAAGACACCACACACTTATCTTTGTACTTGGAAATATCAAGCTGGTACTGACTTCGGAGCTTCCTCCCTGCTAGCCAGCCTTCACAAAACCAGAAGGTGTTACTCAGGATGCTGGAACAGAAAATCACCAACAGTGTTATCCAGATGTGAACCCTGAGAGCCACAATAATGACTGGTCTGGCAAGATATGGTCCAAGAATGAAATAGTAGCATGAGTTATAGAGGCAGCCAGCCAATTTCTGGTTGGATTTAAGGTACATTCTCCAGGAGGTATCTCATGCCTAATGGTTGTNGAATATTCCTTTACACTGTGTGAAGATGTGTCACTGTGATTGGTTTAAGGAAGAGCTAAATGGACATTAGCTAGACAGGAACAGGTTAGGCAGGACTTCTGGGGGCAGAGAGCTCTAGGAAGAAGTAAGGGGAATTATCAGCCAGACATGGGAAAGCCAGGATGGGCATAATGGAAATGAGGTAACGAGTGCATGGAAGAATGTGGATTAAAAAACATGTGTTAATTTAAGTTATAAGAGCTAGTTAGAAACAAGCTTAAGCTAAGGATTGTTTTATTAAGTTTTTATTAATAAGAAGTCTCTGTGTCATTTTTTTGTGATCTGGCAGCCCCAAAAGAAGTCTGTGTACACCTAATACAGAAAATCTGGCCAAGAACCCATGACTGGGAAAATTAGAGCCCCTAAGAGTGAGCCTATCTATGACTCTTCTTGTGCTAAGCAGACAAAGTATCCAGCTGCCTTCTAAATACACATCTGTATACCAATAGATAAATGCAGCCCTCAGTCCTCACCAGCAAAGCATCTTTGCTGGTTGGCAACACCATGGAAGATGGGGGAGAAGGAGTGTGAGAGTTGTNAAAGACTGTCTTCTGGACATCACAGGACCGTTACACTCATGAACTCACAGCCTGAAAGAGACCTTCACAAGATAAAGCCAGACAACATCCCAGCGTGATTGAGGAATGAACACATGAGCTCCCATCCCTTTTGACAGTTGGTGGCTGCTAGAGGAGGAAAAGTAGTTTGTTTACTTGTTTGTTTGTTTGTTTTAGGGATGTGGTCCGTGGTAGATTGACAATGCTACGGTGGATGGCCCCACAGCCATGCGTATATGAGCGGTTGGATTCAGTGAGTTATTTAAGATAAAATTGAAAAAGAAGACATGAAGTTAGGAGATCTGGGGAAAGGTAATGGAAAGGGGGCATGAAATACATTGCATATACATATGAGATTCTCAAATTATAACTTCAAAGTACTATGTTTCAAAAAAANAATGCTTGAAGGTTTTGTGCTAGTATGTNAAAGTTTTATTTCTTTCTTCC
Source organism: Neotoma lepida (assembly GCA_001675575.1). NCBI lineage: Eukaryota > Metazoa > Chordata > Mammalia > Rodentia > Cricetidae > Neotoma > Neotoma lepida. The sequence goes on from LZPO01117904.1 coordinate 26,501, forward strand.
TTGTCAAGTTTAGAGATCGGCATTGTAAAATTGTGTGGACTGAAGAAATCACAGAATACANTGAAGAATGACCTGCAGTCACTCCACGAGAACTGAGATCAGGACCCTGANCTCATTCCATCAGCATTCAAGACACTTAGGAGGGAGGGAATGAGCCAGAGAAAAAATATGTAGAATCTATATCATAAATTATTAGAGATATTTAATAAAGCAGTACATAAAATAAGGCTAAACACAGTATGGAGTAATACTCCTAAAATGCTAGCCNTTGNGGCTAATACCATGATTTCACAAAGACCAGTTTAACCANTGAAGAGGCTGAGATGTTAAGAAGGCAAACANTTGGAGTTTTAGATGCTTTCTCTCTCACAAACTTATCAAGAAATAAGACTCCCAGCTCTTAATCCCTCGCGTCTAGCTTAGTGCTTATAGAATAAAGAGCTGAACTATTTTCATCATCTCTTCCCCTTTCACTGACTGACATATAGTCCTGGGTACCTGTTTTACATAAGTTTCCCCTGAAACCCACGTGACTGGCNGATTAGAGTCTTGTTGCTCTTAATTTGGAACAAAGGCTTACTGCTGATGCACATGAAAATGAGAATCGTTAGTGTTGTCAAGGCGATAATGCGGAAAATCACCTGGGATGAGCCTGCGGACATGCCTGCAGTGGGGTGGTCTTGATTATGTTATTTGATGTAGGGAGACCCATCCTAACTGTTGCCAANCACTTCCAGGGATGAAACCCTGTATAATATAAGGGATAGACAGTGAACTGAGCATGTGGGGGATGCCATCTACTGCTTTCTAATCCAGATTATGGATGTGATGTGATCCTGCTTCAAGTCCCTGTAGGCTTGATTACCCAGCAGAATGGACTATATGCCTTGAACTGTGAACTAAAATACACCCCCCCCTTTTCTTGTCAGAATGTTTTATTATAGCTATGGGCAGGAAAACTAAGTCAGAAGCCAAAACTATGATATGAGAGCTTTGCAAAAACAAAGGGCTTCCTTGCATGGTCAACTGATCAGGAGTCCAGGAACTGGAAACTCGGATCGGCCTCCCCCATCAGTTGGTATCAGGGTACTTTATGGGAAGAGGTGGAGAGAAGAGCGCCATGTTGATTGCATGGCCAGATGGGGAGTTTTCAGGTTCTTTGCACAGGTCATCGTACCTTTTCACAGGTCAGACGTTCCTTTGGATGTGTGCAGGATGTTGAACTTGTGATATCATAGGTCACCAACCATGTAGACAGACTCTTTCCACACAAGCTCACTCTTAAAAAATCAGTTTCAAACCACCTTGGAGCAGATTCTTGTTGTTTTTCCTGAGAACCAAAATAAGCACTTCACTATTTGTGGAACTTATATTTGTTGTCTCCGGGTCTCAAGGAATATTTACTAAAGTCTTGTCTAGTTTTGGTATTGGAAATCACATTGTAGGTTGAAAATTAATTAGAAAAAGATTCGTGTAAGCTATGTACAAAATCTCAAATCTGGATAAAAATCCTCCCAGTAAAACTTCAAAGATTAATAGGTTTGTTAAATGTCTGAAAGGCTTTGAATGGAGCTTTTTAAAATAATAGTAAAAAGAAACAAAGTTCAATTACCTAAGCAAAATTTGATCTTTGCGACATTCCCAACTAATCAGTGTCCACAAAACTGGAACAGCATTGGCTCAAAGGTCAGGGACTCCTCCCCAAGATTGGACAAACTGGCACTCTGGTTCAGTATGAAAATCTGCAGGCTTCTGGCTTCCTCTGGGAAATCCTGAGGAAATGTCATCAAATATTGCAAAGGCTGAGTGGCAGAATATTAACCTCAATTTACATCACAGAAGCCTAAAACCAAATCCCAATGACACTAGCAAACTTCTCTGCTCTTGACCCCAAGGAAGCCAGAAAACAAAAAGATCCTGAAATAGCACTATATAGGCAGCATTTTGAGGACCAGCGGGGGAAATTAAACGCTTTCAATCCATTGAAAATCAGCCTTTCCCAGGCTTGCTCTCGCTGGCTTGGCTGTCGGAATCAAATGAAAATGTATGCATCCTTCAGGGTCNGAGTTTGCTTTAATTTTCTGCAGACTGCGCTCTATTACAAACACAAGGTCAAAAAGGGGCAAATTGGGATTTTTTTATTAAAATAATTTTACCTCTCCTTGAGGAGCAATCTTCGGGAACCTTGGGGTGTCTTCCTAGTTCTATGAAAATAAACTCAAAAGAAAGTTAAAAAAAAAAAAAAAGAAAAGAAAAAAGCAAACAAAAGTCCACAGCAAGGAAACTACACACCCAAAAGGCATCTTTGGACTTCTGATATGAACTTAGGAGCACATTGGTGACTTCCAGGTACATAAGGCAAAGGAATCCACATCCGGAAACCCTCCCTGTCACCCATAATTGTTCATGGTGATTCGGTCTACTGAGCTGCTAATCTTATATAGGTAGAAATTGTCCTGAGATGTCAGACCTGTCAATGGCACCGAGTTAAAGTCAAGATTCATCCAAGCAGCAGCTGACCCCCTTTTATTGCTTATGCGCTTGTGCACGGTTCATTTCCTTCCCCGGGTCAGGGTGCCAAAGTCAATTTTCCCAGCCCATCTCCATCGGATCACAGGCTTTCCTTTGTCTCCTCTCAGGCTCCACTGAGCTCGGCCAGAAAAATCGATTCTCAAGTTCCTGCGGTGATTAAATCCTTTTTTCTGCTAGTAATTCTAGAGGAGTCTCCCATTTGTAGCCAGTGGTTTGGTACATGTTGTTTTAGTAGCTTGCTCTTGTAGTGTTTCCTTGGAAAGGACGTTCCTTCTGTGATTTTCATCTCTTCTTTAATCCTTCTTTCCTCATCATCTTTATCTATGTGATGTCCTGGCAGTGTATATTTCAAACAACAGAATTTTATAAAAGAAATTTGGTTAATTAGGATTGGAATGTTTTTTTTAAAAATGCAGGAAAACAATCTTTAGGCAAATTAAGTAAAATAATCTCCTTTGAAAACATAACAGTTCATGAAGCAGACAACTCTCAGANTGAGGTTTGGAAAACTGCACTGCAACATGGGAACGNGAGCAATGAGAAAACGGCAAAGAGAGCAGAAGTGAGGCGCAAGAGCAGATTCCTGGATCCATTGTTTCCAAGTTCCTTTCTCTATAAATGTTAGAACTCAGAGACGGCCATATCACCAGGCTAGTCCACTTGGGACTTAACTGCTCTCATCCTCTCACTGTTTCTCTCCCTGCCGCTGTCCCTGCCTCTCTTGTTCTCCCTGTCTCTCTCCCTGCCCCTGTCCCTGCCTCTCTTGCTCTCCCTGTCTCTCTCCTTGTCCCTGTCCCTGCCCCTCTTGTTCTCCCTGTCTCTCTCCTTGTCCCTGTCCCTGTCCCTCTTGTTCTCCCTGTCTCTGTTCCTCTCCTTGTCCCTGTCTCTGCCTCTCTACCTCATCCTGTCTCTCTCTCTCCTCCTGCCCCTCTTCCTCTCCTCCTTCTCCTCTGTCTCTCCCTTTCTCTTTCTCCTGATTTCTTGAAAGGTCAAATAAACACCTCCNTGGCAAAGGCATTGAGTATGAGTTGCTCCACTTGGACTATTAGGACTTATTGCAGTATCTCAATCAAAATCAGTGTTCTATAAGGTTTACAGATCCAAATGGAATGAGTAAAGCAACTCTGAGATTAGCAGCACAGAAAACCAGTCATGCAGGATGGACATAATAATATCAGAACCTGCAGCAACCTCTCCAGTCAGAAACGGAGGAAATAGAGCCATGAGTGGAAACAGGAAACATGAACTGGAAACATGAACGTGGGTATAGCCCATGCAAAATGCATTCTTTTAATTCCACATTCCAAACTTCTGCCATGTTCTCTGTTGGCTGAACTTAGCTGGAAACTAGGAATACCTCTGTATTGATCAGGTTCTCTATCATTCATAGAGGATACCAAAGGAATGCATCTGAGACCCAGGGGGAAATGGGTGTTGCAACTCTAAAATACTTAATTTCTAGAGCTACCCCTACCTAGTCTACAAAGAGAACATGCCTCAAACCCTCACTCACAGCACCATCACACTGAAGAGGTAAATGAATTCTACCTTTGGACTCAATCTGGATCCCTCCAGTTGTAACATCTTCTGCTGGCCCAGTCAAAGACAGGAAGTCAATTTGTTGCTCTCAATGGCATCACCCACATAGCCTGTTTACTATGCTGTACCAATTAGATACTCTTTCAAAGAATGTTCTTGAGATTCTACTAGCTGTAACGCTAAGTATCACAGGAAGTGAAGATAGAACACATGTCTTAAAACCTCACTGAGAAGATCAGGTAGTCCAAATCAAATAGCAGCATGGGAAGGATGATGGTTCAGAAGGTGTCAAAATGTGATGGATGTGAACAGACCAATGAGCAGTCAAGCAATGTTCTTCCTGGCTGGATTATAAGGAAAGAATTTGGTTTGGCCAGACACAGTAACTTAGTAAGAACTAGGAAGATCGAAATTCAGATATGGAGGAACATTTAAAATAAATATATAAATCAAAAGCAAAATATCAAGAAGTAGGGNAAAGTAGGAGAAGAACTAGCCATAATGTTTGCAATGTAATAATTATAATATACTTTGAGTGAGATATTATTGGGTATCATTTTTATTTTGAGTGCAATATTAATGGATATTTTTATTAAGGAGAGTATCCCATAATATTTTAAATAAATTGGGTATTTTATAAAGAAGTTACTCTAAGATTACAGTAGTCTAGCTATGCTTAATGTAGAAAATTTAGTCATGGTCTTTCTTTTCTTTTTTAGTATTTATTCTATATTATAGAAAATGCTGATTAGAAATTCACTTTCTTTGTTTTGTTGTTGTTGTTGCTGTATTTCTTGTGTGAACTGGGTACTGGGTATTTATATCTCCACAGTACCCAGGTGCATACTGAACTCTTGGCCAGTGACAAATACATAGCAAAATAGTGTTGATTTAAATTTAGAGCTGGGCTTGTGAGATAGATCAGTGGATAAAGGTACTTGCTGCCGAGCCTGAGTATCTGAATTAGATGTCCTGGAAACCGCGCGGTAGAAGGACAGGACAGATTCCTAGATGTTGTCAACTGACCTCCATATACACTCCTTGACAGACACAAATATGCACACACACACACAAACACACACATGCATACACACACTGAATAAATACTAAATAAAATAAATAAATGAAAATAAGTTTAGTGACTACATTCAAATCTGAGAGTAAGTTGGCCCAGGTGGTATTGAATACTTGGTATCACTTCATTTATCTATTTACTTGGCCCACGCTGTTCAACAGATGGTATTGGGCTTTATGTATGGGACAATGGTCAAGAGAGGTAGTTTCTGCTTCCAATGNTTAGGTTTGAACGCCTTAGGCATGTGATGACCTTAACCTTGTCTTGGTCCCGCTCACTTGTCTGGTTCCCCAAAATCCAGAGTATTTTCTGAGCAACTAACTTACAGTGAAATACAGGTTTGAAGATCTTAATCTCAGACTCTGAAGGCCAGATGCTTCAACATTCACAACTTTTTGTGTGCCAACATGACACCTTAAGTGGAAAANTTCCTCGTCTTAGGGTNAAGTCACAGTCTAAACACAGGTATAGCAATATTATTGTATAAAGTTACCACTTGAGAACACCTGCTGCAAGTCCTTCACACNCTCTATCTTTTAAAATGATTACAACGAATTAATGAATCGAGTGCTGCTGAACTTTCCAGTTTACATGTGTGGGAACTGTGCAGGTGAGCGGGACCAAGGCAAGGTTAAGATTGTCACATGCCTAAGCAGGTCAAACCTAGCCATCAGAATAAAAAACTACCTCTCTTGACCACTGTCCATACACAAAACTCAATATCAGGCAATTCTGGTCAGACAGACTTTGGCACAGTGAGAGTCATTTCCTCAGAGAGCTGAATCTGACCTTACCACACAACCATCAGCATAGGTTTCCCTGCTGTCTTGTACAAGCTATGCAGTAAGGCTCTCAGAGCTATCTGCTGAACTAACCATTTTGCTGAAATTGCCGGAAAAGTTCCGAAAAGCTGGGTGTGCAATGATGAACGTATCCTAGGATACAAGCAAACAAAGGAAATTGACAGCTCTTTAAAGTGCCAGCTTGAGTTCATCAACTCTATCAATTTGCTCAGCAGACATTACCAACTATACAGGCCTCTGTCTAAAGGCGTGTCTGAGGCAATCCTAGATAAAATAACAGAATTTGGTCAACTATTCAAAAAACAACATGATCCATATGTTTTCAAACGTTTTAAAAGGTTAAAAACGATTAAACCATTGCAAACTAATGCAGGATAAAACAAAAGCAATAATTTTTTTAATTTCTAAAGAGATTAGCAACTTATAGGTATAAGATTTTGAGTTGGATCTCTGCCAGTCTTAGGGAGTTGTAGATTCAGACTTGAGGTCTCATATGAAAAGAATCCTTGTTATTCCCCCTGTCTGAGTCCCTATGGTTACAGTTGGGACTTTGTCTACAAAGGAGCAAAAGTAACCAAAACACTACAGAAATGACCTTTGATAAACTAATGTCACTCTACCCTCCTGTACATTCATCACTCCTAGTTAGTATCAGCTTCTCTCTTGACCCACAATGCCCAAGTCTTTTGGACAGTCTTCAACAGCGTGTGTGTACAACAGCTAAGCATGTAATGCAAACACAGTAAATCATTCTGCTAGAGAAACTGCAAAACTTTCAAAAGCACTATTATATGAAGCCATATGATGTGATCTTAAAGACACATTTGTATATAAAAGGAGATTTTATATAATATATAAATATGGGAGTAGGGAACTTGTAAGGAAATTGGCACATACACACAGTTGTGGAAGTTTGGCAAGCTCAAAATCCAATGGGTAAGGCCAAAGTCTGAAACAGAAGGGAGCTGAATTGGAGTCCAAAGGCAGTTAGCTNTAGAACTGGGAAGCNGGATGCTGCAGATGAAACCCNTAGCAGCTGCTGGAGAATTCCCTCTTGCTTAGGTGGTGGTGTGGGAAGTCAGCCTTTTGCTCATTGGCTGGGTGAGACCACATAGTCTCTTAATTGAAAGGTAAACCACATTGAAAAACACCTTCACTGAAACCAGAATAGTATGTAACCAGATACCTAAAACTCTAAGCAGATTGTGAGAATCTAAGGAAAAAGGAAAAGGCCTATAATGATAACTCCTGACAAATCCGTCCGTGGTAGGGAAGAGAGTGCACGTGGTGGTTGACAAGTCAGGAGGACAGATGCTGGCTTAAGGAAAATGCACTGGAAATACACACTTTGGTAGACAGCACATCACATGAGCACCACTCCAAAGTTCTAGAGATCTATCCTTCTCTGTTCTGATATGCTGGCCCAGGGAGTGCAGGGCTTGACTAATTTCCACAGTCAAGCCAAGAGAACCTTTTCATGGCCTTCATGATAGTATACCTCGTTTTACTTCCTGAGCTTTCTCTGGCATCCCAGAGCAGATTACCCAAGAAACATCACTTAGAATTCATGAACATGTACACGGGAAGCAGGAAAGAAAATCCTATGCTGCTAGGATCACCTTACTCAGTGTGGCACACCATTTTAAAAGGTCACAAGAGAGGTCCCCTGTAGCAACTTTCTTCCCTCATTGCTTGCTCTCCCTTCCTGGCACTCACACAGCATAAAATCATGTTACCACATTAACCGTCTGACCGGGCCTTCTAAATGTTAGCTTCTGTTCTTGTATGTAAATCCACAAATGAAGATGTTTCCTTTGCATTTGTAAGAAATGATTTAAGTCACACATTATGATTTATTGATTATCAGTTCATAGGTTGAACATTGTTTTATCCATGACAAAACATGTTACAAAAATGTGCAATTTAGCTGGAAGTCCATGGAGAANCTAGTGNAATTCACATATGAACAAAGCCAAAAAGTTCATGAAAGAACAAACACGTTCCGTTTTACTAGTCCCCTGGTTCTCCTAGTCTGGATAGCTGTTTTAATAGTCTCCACTTGGTTGCCAATGTTTACACGGCTGCACTCTTTCCATTATGACTACATTGGCCTCTTTGGACTTTTTATCTGGCCGAATAGTTCCCTTAACTTAGGAGATTTCCAGGAACTCAGTGATGCCCCTAAGTATTAATTGGTCACTATAAGCTATATTTCAAACAGTTTATTCTTTATTTCCACAAATCTCCCCCAAAGCCTTAATTGTGGCTATTTATTAAAGAGTCAGAGAAATAGGCTTTAAAATGTATTGTATGGTTTTAAAAGACATACAATAATTAACTTAAATGTCAAAAATGATGGGAGAGTGAGGGGATTGCCAAGCAATATTCACCCCTTTCTCATTCAGGCCTTCATTCAATGCTGTATGAGATATTATGCAAGGAGATAGGAAAAGACCTTCCATGAACCTCAGCAAAGTNGAAGTGTCTCCCATCTAACACGACTCATGTGACACTACTAATCACAAAACCCTGTTCTCTGACTATGGCAGGATGATTGGTGACCTGGTTGTACCACTGACACGGCCAAGGATTTGGATCAGAGGCAGCGAGTCAAGTAGCTGGCCAATAAAAGCAGCTAACTTCTCGGGATGTTTGCTCATAGGAGGGGGGACCTTGAGTTTTATGTTCAGGGTTAGAACACCTGTTACCAGCATTGTCCTTGGCTTGGCTNATATATTTTCTCTTCAATGGGAGAAAATGGGTTTAAACAATGACCAGCAAGGATGCAGAAGAAGCAGGGAAAGATGTAGTTTTTAAACACCTGCAAGTTCACGTCCGAGGCTTGCTTCCTGGATTCTTTCCATGTAGGAGTGTAAAGCTCTGTTTTATACATGTGTCAAAATTGGTTTTCTGCCACTTTGGATTGAAAGGGACCAAGCAGTATTATGTGGGTAAGATCATTTGTTATGAGAATTATGTTTGTTCCACTCTTTCTGGAGCACTTATCCATGATGAGGTGTTCTCCCCAACACATCTGGAGCCCTCTCATCATTATCCACATACCACAGAGAAGGAAGATTAAGTCATCCTATCTGTAAGGATACAGGACAGGCATGCTCAGTTTAGCTTCTTTCTTTCTTTCTTGGGAACAAGCATTCTGCAATGGGAGTTCTACCCCCAGTTTCTCATACAAGACTCACCTGAGTCTTCTCTTCATGGCTGAGACATGCCTGGTCCATGCCTGCTGTGGCATAATTGTAAAGAGATAATAGTGGAGATAATAGTATGCTTACTTTCCTATCAAGATGGCCACTTTCTTCAACCTCCTATATAGAGTGAAAATAGCTAATACAAACTATTCTGCATGCACATGTGAAGAACTGATCTCACAGCAGCCATCTGATAGATCTCTCTAGATGTTCCAGTTGTTCATGGAAAGAAATGAGATACAAATAGCACAAGCTGGTCTCCCTACTTACGCTTTTGTGACTCAGATGATGCCTGTGACATCCTGAAGCTCACAATCTAACTGCTTTCCATGTATTGTGTGTAGGAAGAAGGACTACTTAACATTTTAAATAATCTTACACTCATTGTCCTCTTGTGTTTTAAACTTTGATTTGTTCCAAGCACACTTTGTATAAAGTCCCCTTAAAATTCCCAACATGCAAATGGGAGCACATGCAGAACCTCACAGCAAGACATTATGTAAAGACAGTCTAAACTGGAGGTCTCTGTCATCGGGTCCCTCCCCTCTGAGCTGGGGGAACCCTGTAGAAGAGGACAGAGAAAGAGTGTACTNTCAGAGAGGATGGAGGACACCTGGAGAACATGGCCCACTGAGTCAACTAAGCAGGGCTCACATGGGCTCACAGAGACTGAAGCAGCAAGCATGGGGCCACAGGGGTCTGCACCATGACCTCTGTGTGTGTTATGGCTGTTAGCTTGGTATTTTGTGGGACTCCTAACAGTGGGAGCTGGCTTATCGCTGACTCTTTTGCCTTCTCTTGGAACCCTTTTCCTCCTATTGGTTTGCTTTTTCCAGTCTTGATATGAGTGAGGGCCTTTACCTTCTTATTGTATCTTGTTTTATTGTGTTTGGTTATTGTGTCTTGGAGGCCGCCTCCTTTCTGAAGGGAAACAAAGAGGAAGTGGATCTCAGGCAGAGGGGAGATGGAGGAGGGAAAAGTGGAGGGAGGGAAATTGTGGGAGATGTATTATATGAGGGAAGACCCTATNTTCAATAAAAACAGTTCTCAACACTGATATAATTGAAGTCTCAGGAATAATTCCTACATTCAATGTATACCCAAAGAAAAGNAATGTTTAAGTTCCGTAAGTACTAACTANCTTCCATTTAATGTAAATAATAGTTTAATACATTGCACCTTTACTAAACAAAGCAATTTGACTTCACAGGACTCAAATTCTTCTGTCTTTGTCAGTGGTGAACTTTGAAAGTTTCACTCTTGATTTTAAACTGCCTGTTATAATGTTTTGAACACTTCAATGAATAAAGTATAGAATGATCTATGCATTCATTAGTAAAGTTTAATAGGAAGTAGTCAGTTGCCTTGAGGAGAATGGGCAGTCGAGAGGTGGTCAGTTAATAATGTATGGAAAGCTACCCACAGACTGCCCATCTGCTATTAGATTAAATGAATATTTTCTTCAAGCTTCAGATGAGTCTGTAACTAGTANAGAAGCTCTTAGTCTCCAAAGGGTAAGCATCAATATGAACTCACTGGGGCAGATGTCTTTCCCTCGCCCTATAAAGAGAAGTGTGACTATACAGTTTGAGCCTCCCTCGGGGACTTGCTGGAACATTTGTTGAAGAGAATTATCTTATAATATGATCTTTTCCTGTGGCAGAACCTAAGACATTCTGAAACATCACAGAATTCATCTTGAGGGGGCAGGGAATGGGAGTTGATAGATTCTATAATTAGAACTTTTGTTTATATGAAAACATATAAAAAGCACAGTGGTTCCCATCCTGTGGGTCTCAACCCCATGGAGGTCTCATATCTGATATTTATATTACAATTCATAACAATAGCAAAATTACAGTTCTGAAGTAGCAATGGAAATAACTTTATGGTTAGGGTGACCACAACAACATGAGGAACTGTATTAAAGGGTCACAGCATTAGGAAGGTGAGAACCACTGCTCTAGCACCACTATGGCTGGTTTCATCCTGTTAGTGACAC
>LZPO01117905.1:0-12771 GCA_001675575.1 Neotoma lepida
AAATCATTTTAACATGATTTTTATCAGTTAAAAAATCTTGTTTGCACTCAGATGCTTTTGACTGAGCAGACATGTTAATTTTGGGAGAATGAACATATTTATGAGAGGATCTTCTTTCTATAAGTAGGCTATGTATTACACTCATCAAAGATTTTGATAATAAGTCTTTAATGATTCAGACTTTTGAAATACATATTGTATATATATTTTTAATATTCTATTCTTAAGTGTTTTATCTTTTTGTCACAATTATAAATGAAATATTATCTTTCATTCTGTGGCTTGTTTAAGTATTATTCACATATAGGAAATCTATTGAATTTTGTGAATTAATTTTATAGCTATCCTCTAACATATATATCACTTACAAATCAATTTTAGTTGATTCTTATGGGTTTTTCAAATACATATTCACATACTATGAAATAGATGTGGCTTTCACCTACCTTTCTATGGAGTGTCTTTCCTTTCTTTCCTGTGTCTACTTGTAAAGGCTTGTACTTCCACAATAATGTTAAACTATAGTGACAATTTTAGCAATTTCCATCCTCTTCAAGCGTGATTCAGAATTACAAAGGAGACTCCCTGGTACTTAGACAGAGGGAATAACAGACACAGAACTACTGAGGTAAGAAGGACCACACATTAACTACTTCAAAGACATGTGGATAAAAGCAGGCCTTCTGGAAGCAAGCTGGTCTTTGCGTTTTGCAGGGTTAGGGCAAGCATAACAAATGCAGGTCTGCATATCTTCATATAAGAAAACATCTGAAAGTTAAAAAGCAAGACAACAAATTATAAAATCTGTTCTATTATTTCTCTTTAGCAACTATACCTTTATAATGTTCTAGAAAACAGAATTCTTGGGATGCTTGGAGTACTGGGTTAAGATGCAGAGGTCTTGGGAGAACTTGTTTTCAGTCCCCACACATAGCTACACAGTTGGCAAGAATAAGGCTCTTTCCATACCCCTACAACCCTCAGCTCTCCATAAGGCCTGTTGTGACAACACTAGTAGCATGGCTCACACCAATAAAGGTGACTGGAAGATCCTGGGAGCATGCTGGGAGTCATGCAAGAGTCCTGTTGCCAGGAAGGTAGTCTACAAGGAATAGATAACATGGGTTTCTTGTCCCATAGGATATGGTGCAGAATGAAGTGCCTTAAAATANCTCTAAAAGCAAGAATAAGGCAGTGTTCTGTTATGTTTGAATCTCANCACTGTCTAGGTTAGGTGATAGGAAATGTGGCTAAAATTGCATGTGTAAGCTAGGTAATTGAAGACTTAATAATCCCATTTTAAAAGATTTAATTATTTTAAATTTATACCTGTGTGGGTATGTGTATACATGAGTTTAGTTGCCTGCAGAGGCCAGAGGTTTTGGATGCCCCTGGAACTGGAGTTACAGGTGGTTGTGAGCTACTTGAATGGGTCCTGGGGCTGAACTCTGGCCATCTGCAAGAGCAGTATGTTCTCTTAACTCCCAAGTCATCATTCTAGCCATAAAATATCCCATTTTAAAGAGTTTGGTTTATAACCTGTAGGTAGTAGGCAGCATTTAAAATTAACTGACATATTGACAGGAAGTTACAAAGAGCCCTAGAGAGGGAAGGATGGATTAAAGGGGGAGTGTATTCAATAGAGGAAAACCCCTGAGCATATTTAGGAGACAGTGGACATCCTTTTGGACAATATAAATAAATATCAATGAGATAGTGGGAGGCAAGCTGGATGGTCCAGTGTGCCATATTTTGAAGAGCTGTGAAAGCCAAGGAGAGTCAATGACTCAGGCAGTAGTCAATATGGACTCATTGAACACTTGAACTGTGGACATTACTTGACTATCACTCTGCTCTCAGGGATTCTATCTGTCATTGTATGAATAGATTGAAGAGGAAGGGGGAGTACCATCAGCAGGGACACAGCTAGGACACTTTCCATGTAAGAGAGACAAGGATTTAAAATGGGGAAAAGGATAGAAATGTAGAAAGAAGGCATGAGAGACAGTCCAAATGGAATCTGTGTCACTTGGCAAGTGACTGATGGACAGTTTAATTTTTATCATATCTTCTTCCTAAGGAGATCTAATATATTGAAGCATGCGTGCGTGTGAGTGTGTGTGTGCGCGCACACACACACACACACACACACACACACACACTGCTGTATACACAAACTCACCAACACTAACACCATTTAATTCAAAAGTAGAAGATGCAATTGAGAGAGGAAAGGAAGCAGATATCCCACTGTATTGTCTAATCATGTTGTGGAATAGTTTTAGTAGAGACAGAAAGTCTGAGCTAGCAGTGAATTCAGAGGAAAGGATGTTGGATGCAGTGTGAGGGAATGGAGTATGACGTCGTAGTCAGAGCTGATGATGATGATATGGGAGTCACTGAGGTTTGGGTGGTGGGTTGAGATGTGATGATTAAAATCATGCAGGGAGAGAGAAATGTGTGAGAACAAGGAGTTGAGGGTTGGTTCTATTTTTAAAAGCTGACCGGAAGAGTCAGCAGGGAAAAAAATCCCCCAAGATCTTCAGGCTAACTCCTGTCAGGGAATGGTGGAGAGCCCTTAAACACAGGCATTCCCGACACCCCTGGTTTACCGTAGATGTGACTTGTCTTGGTGTAGTCACAGTGCTTTCAGTTATAGCTTAACTTGAGATCAAATTAACCTTGGGATCTTCAGGTATCACACTTAAACTATCTTACTGTTGCTGATAAAATGCTTGTTGGTGAGAATTCTGTGCAGTAACAAAAATCTGTTTGGATTCACTTCTGGAGTTGATCAAGTCTTCCCACTAGGGTCCAAACTATGACAGTGCCTACTCCAAACAGACATAGGGAGGTTTAGCACTCTCAGAAGATCCTGAGAGCTAGTGTGCAGACCACAGTTATTTAACAGCTCTTGCTTAATCAAAGATTTTTACTATTAACTGCTATGGATGTGATAACCTGCTTGCCCGTAAAGTTTCACAAACATGGTTTACTTGAAGGTTTAAAAAGCTCTATTAGTTAAGTATTTAGTGATCATTTATCATATTGAAATATCATTCTCCATTCCTATGAACTTCTACTTGAATTGATCTTTAAGTTTTGGAATTACTGATAGTATCAGCTTTTATGTTTAGATTATAAATTTTAGGAATAAAAAAATAACCAATCTCTAATAGTAAATATTTGACCTTTAATTTTTTATCTAAGAGAATATTTGTAGTTTCATTTAAAAAGGACCTGTTAATGAGATTTAATTAATTCTCAAACTTGATAATAATTAGAGGTTATTTGAAAAGTTGATTCATAAAGATTCATATCTCTTTTTAGTTAAATATTTTAAATTGTGTGTGTAGTGTGTGTGTGTGTGTGTGTATGTGTGTGTTCACACGCACATACTATGGCACATGTGTGGAGATCAGAGGACAGCTTGCTGTGGCTGGTGATTTCTACCATGTGGTTCCCATAAATTGGACTGAACTCAGGTTGTCAGGCTTGTTGGCAAGCACCTTTACCCACTTAGCCATCTCACTGCCTCAGGTGCTGCTTGAATCATTCTATTTAATTCAAACTTGTTATCATTCCAGTTTCCCAAGAAGGAAACTGATGTAGTAATCCTCGGTAGTTTGCCAAGTTCACAAAGTGGTAGGGCCAGGATTTAAAGCCAAGTTGGCTGATTCCATCACCCTTTGCCCAAAGGATACTGTTTATTTGTGATTCTCAGTATTTTTTTTATTTNGGCAAGTTTTTCTTGTAAAGTTAGATAATATGGTGGTAATATTTTAGGCGTGCTGGGATGGCTCAACAACACTTTCTAAAAGTTTGTTCAGATTTAACTGTTGTGTTTCTACAGATAATCAACATCTGGTCACATCTGGAAGGTTGTTTTACTCCTCATGGTTATTCATTATGCATGACCAAATTAAACAGCTGTGTTGATTAACTCAGGGCATATTCTTAGCTTCTGGNGAGGGAGGGGCAAGTGAAATACTTTGGGAATCTGAAAGCTAAACTTTCTCTTCTGAGGAATTTTGGAATGTAATTTGGGAGGCTTCTTGAGTTTGTCAGGTCCCTGCCATGGTCTCTTCATAAAATAATACACTTATCAAATGAGTAAGTAAGTGAATAAGTAAGTGAATGAGTGAGGGAGTGAGTAAGTATGTTAAGAGTCCACCCATCTTTCCTACTCTATTTCTGGCAGGAACCAAGCACTTGTGTTCCCCATAGCTCCAGCACCAACACACTTTCCTTGGCTGCTTCATGGTTTCTGCTATGTCAATCTTAGCAGTAAGTACAACTTACCAAGCACCCAGTGGATAGCTAGGATTCCCAACACTCCGACAGTGTCCACTGAATGTATTTCCAGGCCAACAAACAGGCCTCTTCATGTCTGCTTCTATTCCTCGGTGTCTGTATTCCACACTCAGGAAGCTGTGAGTGTTTATAAAGTGCAGTGAGTCCATTATTTCCTGTTATTCGGGTGCTTCCAACGTCTCAAGGGACAGTTTCTGTGATGTATTTTGCATATGACTAAATCACCTTTGGGAATGAAAATCCCTGAATCATTCTGGTAGCTAATGATGACTAAGGTTGCCATGCATTGGTGCTTGCTCTCAGGATGACTCCCAAGCCCAGAACCTTTGGTGTGATGCTAAGATGAAGCCTTCTTTCCCTTGCTAGGATGTCCAAAGTAGCTGTCCTTGAAGTTGCAGATGCAATGAGGTCCAGTGAATGCTTTGTGGAGAGGTAGTTAAGATTATGAAAATGTTACATAATTAAGATGGGTGCATGCCCTAGACACTTCTGGCTACAAAGAAAAGACAGTCTTGGTTTTCATATATATCATAGGAGATGATATAGGAGAAAAGCAATACCTTCTTTTATTGTTATGCATGTCCCATTGAATCAAATTAGGGAATCGTCATTAAGGAATAGAATCATACTAAAAACTACATCACACAGGTGTCTCTGGTTAAACCCAGTGGGCCATAAAATAAAACAAAAAGGCATCAATGTAGGAGAGAGGGTTTTACAGGAAGTTGNAAGAGTTAGGGGAGGATTAAAGAGAGTGATCAGAATGTATTGTATACACGTATGGAATTGTCAAAGAACAAATGTAAAATGAAGACTTTTAATAGAAAAATTCTANTAATTTTAGCAGCTATATTTCCCATCAGTNTCAGAAGGCACTAGAGTATTCTAAAGAAAGGGAAGGTANTTTTAAGCATTCACTGATTGTGAATTTTAATTTCAGTTTGTAGAAAGGAGTTGTACTAAAGGAAAGTGCTTACATGGTTCACAGATGCAGCTATGGTTCCTCACTGAGAAAGAACATTCTCCAGAGCCTGAGGATCTGGGTATGCTGGTCTAACCTATCGAGTGCCCAAGACCCTAGCCACAAAAATTTATGTTTTTCTATGATATTTTTGGAATTTGTTTTGTTTTGCTTTGTACTGCTTCCTTGACATGAATCTGTGTTCCTGTGTAGTTTCCTGAGCTTTAAGAATTCATAGGTATCCCTTTCTTTGGGATCAACTCTGGGAAATTATTGTGTACCGTTAGTGATTCCCAATTTCCAGGCCTAGTCTGTGTTTTGTATCCTGTGTTCTGGTCCAGTCTGGTAAGTTTTCTAAACCCTAGAGCACCTGAACTGAGCGCTCTCCCCAATTCCCAGACCTAGCCTGGCTTCCATGTCCTATGTTCAGGCCCACTCTGATGAATCTGTTTGAGCCTGCTGCATTCCCAGTGTCCTGGTTTGTTGCTGGATCCTAATGGCTTCTCGGGGGGTGAGAAGGCGTGGCGTCAACGACACAGACACCGACACCGGGAGTCTATTGAAAACAAATAATGAACTCCTTTATTCAATAACAGGGAAGGCCTTATATGCCCTCCTCCTAGCACCCAGTCTGTGTGGTTGTCCCTCATTGGCTGGGCATGATCAGGAACTCTGACATAGATTAGGAACTCTGACAGCGACTGTTGTTAGGCCCTCAGGCAGACTCTGCACAATCAGGAATTCTGACAGCGACCAGGACTTCTGACAGTGACCAGGAACTCTGACAACTCCTGTTGCTAGGCCCTCAGTCAGACTCCAGGTTGGCTCTTAAGGAGTACGTTATGTATGCCTTGGGAACTTGGTCTGAGCCAATTTCCTCGACCNAAGGGGCCTGTCCTACTACACTGGCTAGTTATTGTCAACTTGATACAAGCTAGAGTTATCTGAAAGGAGAGAACTTCAATTGAGAAAAATGCCTTTGTAAGATCCAGCTGTAGGGCATTTACTTAATTAGTTATTGATGGGGAGGAACCCAGCTCACTGTGGGTGGTGCCATCCCTGGGCTAGTGGTCCTGGGTTCTATAAGAAAGCAAGCTGAGCAAACCAGGCGGAACAAACCAGTGAGCAGCACTCCTCCATGGCCTTTGCATCAGCTCCTGGCTCCAGGTTTCTACCCTTCTTGCATTTCTGTTCTAACTTCCTTTGATGATAAACTGTGAAGTGGAAGCATGAGCTGAGTAAACTCTTTCTCCCCAAGTTGCTTTGGTCATGGTGTTTCATCACAACAATAGTAACCCTAACGAAGATACCTGATATCTGAGCTTAGTCTCAGTCACAAGTTATGTATACCATCCCAGTCTAGTGAGTCCACCTGGCTCTAGCCTGTCTCATCAATACCTAACCTCCCAGCCTAGCCCAGGTCACACATTCTTTGATCTGGTCCAGTCTAGTGCGTTCCCTGGATGCTAGCCTGCCTGTGCCCTTCTCAATATCCAGACATAACTGGCCAAGCCTTGTGAGTCCCTGGTACCTCAAATGCCCAGGCTATCCCCAACACTCAGAGGTAGCCTATGTTGGACAGCCTGTATGCTGATCTAACCTATTGAGTGCCCAAGACCCTAGCCACACATGTCATGCTAGCCTGTCTANCCTGTCCCAGATATAGCTCAGTTAGCATAGCTTGCACATCAGCACATCAGCCCAAGGATATCCAACTATGTCTGGGAATTGTGTGTGTGTTTGTGTGTGTGTGTGTGTGTGTGTGTGTGTGTGTGTGTNTGTGTGTGTATGTATGTGTGTGTGCGTAGGTGGTGTAGGGTTTAGGGAACTCACCATACTGGGCTGATACATATGATATGATATGTGACTGGGCCAAATCTGGAGGTTGGTGACAGTGAAGGTGANTCTCACTAGTCTGGTCCTACTTCACTATTCTGAGACACCAGTCTAGTGAGGACATAAACATGTAAAGAAGTCTCTGATACAGGAGACAAACAGATTTAGGTAACAGCAAGAATACAACAGCAGTGTCAGTGAAGGTCTTTGCTGGGGGATATCTTTCTGTATGCTGTGAATATGTGTTGCTCCCATTGGCTAGTAAATAAAGTTCTTTTGGCCTATGGCAAGGCAGCCTAGAGGCAGGCAGAAATCCAAGGGATAGACAGAAAGAGAGACAGGAAGAAGGAGAGAGGAAGATGCCAGCTGCTACCGAAGGAACAACATGCCAGCAGACTGGTAAAGCCACAGAACACATGGCAAAACATAGATTAATAGAAATAGGTTAATTTAAGATAGAAGAACTAGCTAGCAAGAAGCCTGCCTTAGGCCATGCAATTGGTAATTAATATTAGCTTCTGTATGTTTATTTGGGTCTGAGCGGCCNTGAGACCAGGCGGGAGAGATTNGTCCTGACCACAGGGCCAGGCAGGACTAGGAAATCTTCCAGCCACAGGTCTTAATGGTGGCTTTTGTGTCATTCATGAAAATATATATCATCTGCTTTGGGGCATTAAAATACATAAAAATGGCTACTGACCTACCCCTACACTTTATTATTTATTATCCACCAAGCTCACCAAGGAGCATTCTCTAACTTTAGTTCCTGTTNGTGCACATCTTTGTGGAAGCTGTGCATCTCCCAAACCAGCTGATTTCTAGGTCTACCCCCAGTGACTCTTCACTCATTAGAGGTCATAGGTTCTCTTGAAATGGCTAGAAATAAAATTCATAGTTATTTTCCAAGATGAACCTTATACTTCTGTTTTTTGGAGATGTAGAGAAAATGACATTTCTGTTACTCTGAAATGACAAAGTTATAACTTTCAGAGAATNTTTGTTTCAATATTTGAATTTTCATTTAAATGTACCTTACTACTCTTGTCTTACTGAAATTTTTGTACATAGCAGTGTAAGTGAATAAAAGTAGTGTTAGAGAAAGCGGGCATGATATTATAGAGGATGGATCTGGGGGAAGCTAGGGGAAGGATGGGGAGACGAATATGCTCGAGATACATTCTATTGGGCATATACACAAAGAACACTTCATCCTACCATAAAGACACTTGCTCAACCATGCTTATCGCTGCCCTACTCATCATAGTCAGAAATTGAAAACAACCCAGATGTCTCTCAGCAGATGAATGGTTAAATAAACTGTGGTACATTTACATACTAGAGTATTACTCAAGGATTAAAAAGGGAATTTATGAAACTTGCAGATAAATGGATGGAGCTAGAAAAAAATTATCCTGAGTGAGGTAACCCAGACCTAGAAAGACAAATATGGTATGTATTCACTTATATGTGGATATTAGCTCTTGAGTCAATGATAACCAAGCTACAATCTGTAGAAGCACAGAGGTCATGTATAGATTAAGGGACTAGTTGAGGTAAGGAAACAGATAAATCTCCCTAGGAGAGGGAAATAGAATAGATATGGATGGGGAAACTGAAACGGGAGGGTCAAGTCAGGAGAGGAAGGGAGAGAGGGATGAAGAGTGAAATTCAGGGGAAGACAGTTAAAATTAGGACCATTTGAGGAGTAGTATGGAAACCTAATACCACAAAACTTCCTAAAAATACATATATACATACATACATGCATATGTGTGTGTGTGTGTGTGTGTGTGTGTGTGTGTGTGTGTGTGTGTGTGTGTGTGTGTGTGTGTGTGTAAAGGCAATCTAAATGAAATCACCAAATAATGTTTGGGGAGACAGAGCCCCAGCTGGCCATCTTTTGTCACCAAATGATCTAGTATTGGGATTGGGTTACCACTAATTGAGTTTTTGTCCATAGGGGGTCCCCTGGAAACCCCCAAACAATCTAGGCTGTTGTAAGTTGCTCTCCAAAAACTGAAGCAAGGCACAATTGCTGAAGATAACTCATTGAAGATGAAGAAGTAATGCTGGTGCTTGCAAAGAATCTTCACCCCTATATGCTAGGGTCATTGGTATGGGAAGGTTCTCTACCTGCTACAAAGGAGAAATGTAAACACAAACCCTTTGATCTACAATGATGTCCTCCTGGGAAAATATTCTAGTGCAATGATGTCACAAAGCTTGTGGGAGCAACCAACCAATAGCTGATTTGATTTAAGCCCATTCCACAAATTGGAACCCACACCCAATGTTGCTGGGGTGACCAAGAACCTGAGACTAGATAGCCCAAGGACCTAGGGTAAAACCAGATATTACTGGTCTATAAAACAACAACACCAAAAAAAAAAACCTCAACAAACAAACCAAAAAACCAATACCAATAAAATGACTCCTAATGACAGTCTGCCATACTCATAGGTCTGTGTCTTGCTCAGTCATCATCAGAGAAACTTCCTCCTGCAGCAGATAGGAATAGATATATATCCAGACAATATGCAGAGAGTGAGGGACCTTGGAACACTCAGCCCTAAACTAGCTGTCTCTATCAAATTTCTCCCCTTTGGGCTTGGGCAACACCAAGGAAGGGGAGGCAGAAAGAGTGTAAGCATCAGAAGTGATGGAAGACACCAAGAAAACAAGGCCCTTAAATCAGCAGAATGGACGCATATACGATTTCACGGAGAATGAGGCTTAATGCACAAGTCCTACATGGGTCTGCACCAGATGGGGTTCTAGAGCTGAAAAGAGATGTGCACACATGCCCCCATCCCTAACCCAGAAGCAATCTTCAATTGATAACCACTTGCAAATGAAAATTTAGTTTTCTCAAACAGAGTCTCACTGGGAAAGAAACTACTTTTAAGAGTAGGCTGCATGCCCAGCAGTAGATGGCCAACAGCAAATGAACTCAAAGGCATCTTTGGAAGTTCCTTGTCTAATAATGTTGTCAGGGCTTTTCATTAAAAAAAAATCTTANTTTTAATTTTTATTATATTACATATATTTTTCTCTCTTTTTTAGGTCCTTTCCATGTGCATGATGGTTTCAGTTTATTGTTTTATTTGATTCCTGGGGGGTGGGAATTAGTGGATCTCTTTTTCTATATCTGTTTCTGGTGCCTTCTCTTGGTCTCTTTGCCTTCTGTTTATTTGTTTTGTCCTAAGCTGATGTGTTAGCTTTTGTTTTATCTTATTATATTTTATTATTGTCCCTTCGAAACCTATTTGTTTTCTAATGAGGGACAGAAAAGTGAGTGGATCTGGAGAGGAGAGGATGTGGGGAGGAACTGGGAGGANAAGAGGGAGGGAAACTGTAATCAGGATATGTTCTGTGAGGAAAAAAATCCACTTTCAATAAAAGGATAAAAAGAAATTCTCAAAGAATTAATAAAATATCTTTTAAAAGGGAAAATAGTTCTAGGGCATAGCTCTGAACTTTCCATTTTNGGAGGAGCCTCTTTAAAGAAGTGAAAAATCAGAGTACCACCGAGGATTCGTGTTCTTCATAGCTCTGCTCATTTAGGCTCCTGAGAGATGGGTTATCTTACTTAGGGTTTCTATTGCTTTGGTGAAACATCACGATCAAAAGCAGCTTGGGGAAGAAAGAGCATATGTCAGCTTAGCACTCTCAACTACACTCCATCTTCAAAGGGAGGAAGTCAGGACAGGAAGGAAGCTGGAGGCAGGAACTGAAGCAGACGCTGTGGAGGACCTTTGCTCACTGTCTTGGTCTTGCTCCCCATGGCTTGCTCAGCCATTCTTCTTATATCATCCAGAACTACCTGCCCAGGGCTGGCACCACCCACAGTGAGCTGTATTTTCCCACATCTATCATAAATCAAGAAAATGCCCCACAGGGTTCCTACAGAATGATCGTAGGAAAGCATTTTCTCAATGAGAGTTCTTCCTCTCAGATGACTCTAGCTTGTGTCAATTTGACAACAAAACAAAACAAAACAAAACAAAACAAAACAAAACCGAAAAACAAAAAACCCCAAACAAAACCTAAACAAACAAACAAAAACCAACCAACACATGTATTGTCGTGCAGATGAAAAAGAGAACTTGGTATACTTCAAATTGAGCCATAATAATTAATCATCATATGAAAAAGCTAAAAAGTTATAAAGTGGGGAAGCACACACTTTCACACTTAAGAGAGGATATTCAGGAAAATAGAATGTGAAATGGTTGGACAGAGAGAGAACCTTGGGGGATTATGAGCCATTGTTGAGCTAAGCATGAGATCTGGAGTCCCCACAGACTCTGACACTCTTCATGCTTTGGTCCCAACTTCTGGTCCTCACAAGCTCCCCTCACTGACCTTCTGTCCAGGGCTGCCCCAGGGCTTCTTCTCTTTAGATATTTTCTTCTTTCCTTGACATTTCGCAAAAATTCTTTAATTTATTCTCGAATCTTTTCTCTCTCATATCATTACTCTCTACCTCACAATCTTAGTTAAATCTGGGTATCTGAGGAAAGCACACTGTCTTCAAAGCTCTGTTGAAGAGACACCACTCCCTTCCTACTCTATAGACACCAGTACCCAGTGTTGACATCCTCTCGGGTTCTCATTCCACTTATAAATCAATCACTGGCCATCTTAATGACAAAGCATTGATGACATTAGTACCACTGTCCTGAGAGTGGTACCGAACAACTATTTTCTTCCCCTCGCTTATTAAAGACTTTGCCCAGGTCCTAATCTTTTACCCTACTCAAGCCCTTTGTCCTTTTGCAGAATCAGTAGTGGTACTCATCATGCAGAGAGGCATTAATTTGACCTGAAAAAGCTTGGAATCTTAGACCTCCTCATAGCATCTATTTTTTCCCACAATTCACCTGAGAACCTCACTACAATATTTTTAGTGAGATTGTAGTTACATGCAGCACATTCAAAGTTTTCTATTGTCTATATCAATTTTAATAATAGTATTATTATTTTTGCAGTGCTTGGGATTGAACCTTGGGCCTTCTTGCATGCAAAGCAAGTGCTCTACCATTGAGCTATATCCATAGCACAAAATACTTGTTTGAATACAGGAAGAAGTCAATTTTGAACTATTTAATTTAATACTTTGTAGAGGAGTGGAAAGTATAGGTTTTGACAGAGTTTTCTATAGCTTTTATAGAATCTGGTATATTAAAAATTCTCTCTCTGTCTGTCTCTCTCTCTCATCCTGGCCCCCTGTACTCCACCATCCTGGAACCCCAGGAACCCTATGTCTTTGATTCCCCAAACTCTGTGGTCCTCTGGAGCACTGGACCCTGCAGATATACAGGTTCTGGAAGTCCTGGGTGTTTCCGGACCTTGCAAGGAAGACTTTGCCTCAGAGTCCTAGGCAAGCAGCTTCTCTCTGGCTTCAGGAAGAATAAGAGGATTCTTCAAAGTTATGATGTTCCTGCCTCATCCTCCTGAGTGCTGTGGTTACAGAAGTGTATCATCATGTCAAGACTTTTATTATCACTTTCAGTCAATATGTTCTTTCAAGAATATTTTTTTGTTCATGCCAGTCTCATTTTCATTACTTACTGGAATCAAGGTAAACCAAAAGCTTTCTTAAAATCCTTTGAAATTCTTCTGTGTTGTGATCATTTCCTCTTTTGAACTCTACATAT
>LZPO01117906.1:0-19235 GCA_001675575.1 Neotoma lepida
AAGTTATTTTAAATCTTCATAAGGTTTCTGTTAATGTTCCAAAAAACATTAAAATTATCATTGCCCAGCCACCATTTCTTTAAAAATTATCAGGAAATAGGCATTTGAATAATGACCAATATATCTCTTCATGAAAGTTTATCATAAGTCATTGAAAATCTGCAATGCCTCTTGCATAAGAATCAAAAGAAATGATAAATTTGTAGGCATTGTATGACATGATTCCTGAGGAGATATGAATAAACATCTACTCACCCCAAATAGGAAACCAGCAACAGACCAAATCACAGAACCACCGAAGTCCAACTTGGTGAATCAGTGAGTTTTACTAGGTTATTTACACAAACATGAATGAGGGGTTACTTACAGGAGTAGAAAGGAGTCAAAAACAGCTGCATCACCAAAGGTGGTCTTAGCACAGGTGACAGCTCACGAAAGCCAGAAACCTTGCACTCACTGAACAATTTGCAGACAGCTCAACAGATTGGAGAATGTTCTTTCAGGCAAGTCAGGTGGCCCAAGCCAATTCCAGGTAGTCTAGATGGTCTTGTCTCTTCTCAGTACCTCAGCTGGCCTGAGTCTCTTCCAGGTAGCTCAGTGACCATGAAGGACCCTGGGGTAGCTGTCTAGGTACCCAGCAAGAAAGATTCTATCACTTTCAATTGCTAATTCAGGTACAATTTATCCTTCTCAGAACTGATGCTGTTTGACCACTAGCCTAATGATAGCTTTCTCAGTTTAACAGCATTAACCAAGGCTTCAGCTGCCTTCTCAGCTCTCTGTGTAAAATTCAGGTCACAGGCCTCACTCTCCTAGAGCTAATACTAAATCTAGACACATTTCATCCTATTATCAGACTTAGAAAAGCTATTAATCTAGCTCCAGGGGAGTACTAAACACCATACTCTATCACTATATTATCATAGCCATAAGCTCAGAATTTTAATTTCCCTTTGGCTGTTTTCCAACTATAAACTTAAAAGGGGCTTTTCATGCCAAAAACATCTGTCATAATTTTCTGGATAGAAAAAGAGTGTTAATGTTTTCCACCAAAATTATTTCTGGATTCCTCTATGACTCAAAGGCATGAGACTCTACAATATAAATTTCAATACAGATTATGAACAGTGGGAATGCTATGTGTCCAAAACTTATCTTTTCACAAACTCAAAGAATTCCTGTAAGCTTCAGGGAGTCAACTTGGATCAACCTCGAACAGGTCAGATATACCCCTCTCAATTAAGTACTGTCAATGGTCATTGAGGGCTGAGGTCTTAGAGCAACATCAGTCTTTGGCTGTCAGGGCTAGGCCTGCCAGGCCTCAGAAGATCCGACAGCTATGGGGAAGGAACTTGTCAGGGGGACCAGCCTACCTTTGTCTAGGCAACTTGAGGCTGTCGATCCCTAGTTGCTCCTCTTATTCACGGTCTGTACAGGATCTCAGCGGCAGTTTAACGTGTAAAGCAGCTTTTTGCTGTGTGGCTGGTTTTGCCACATTTAAAGCAAGACTCCNCGTGGAAGTGCTTCTGTGGCCATCCATCTTCTTGGAGGAGTTACAGGATGTTGCCAGGAGCTGGCATGTGTCTCTATCATAAAAAGCTTTTATATTAAATGCCATATTCTCAGATCTCTAAAGGTGTTTGAGGATCGGGGGAACAAAATCTGTTAGGTATATCTAAANTAGACAAATGTGTTTAAGCTTAACCTTGAGAGCACATTTAAGTTAAATCTGAATATAGTTTCCCCAGTTAGTTACAGCTTACTAATGTCAGTAAAGGCAAGAAGGTTAGGCATATATTCTTAAATTGGTATTTGTTAGCCTGATTAGACCTTAGATAAGGAGACTTTTTGTCAGACTATTTAGGTATTACCAAATAGGAATATCTCTGGTGTTTAGCTGTGACCCTGAGAAATAGAGCACAATCCTAATCTATAGAAAGCAAAACCAAGTTTTTTAACATTATAAGCAATTTAGTGTTTCTAAAATCAATTATCAAAACAGCATTGTTTTAAATCCTATTTTTATAAACCTTGCTTTTAGGACAGGACAGGAATTATCAAACAAATCTATCCAATCCAAAANAATCTGGAGACCTGATGTCTNCTGGTAGATCCATCTCCANGAGGTCACCNTTACTAAAAATGGCAGTAAAATCATGNTTCTTTTTAACCTTAGTAAAGATGGCANCTGCCCAAATGGTTANCTTCACCAAAGATGGTGGTTGTCATGACCTGTCTCTGACCTTAGCCAGAATGGCACCTGCCCAAGGGGTCAGCCTCACCATGGCAGACCATGTGGTGTTTNCNAGAACAGTTTAAATCTCNAGTTANAAGTTTTACANATTTTNAAACCATACTCANTTTCTGGTAGAACAGCATAACTTTCTCTGTCATCATATCAGATTCAGCAAAGCCCAGAGGCAAATCCTGAGCCCAGACAGTGGGTTGTGANCATAGCTGAGACACAGGGAACCTGTAAATTCAGGCATTCAAAACTAGTCAAAATAACAAGCATGCTGTGGCCACGTTATTCACATATACATTCCAACAGAAAGACAAAAAAACTTTTCCTAGGAAATTGTGTCAGCTCACCAACTTAACAATCCTAAAATAATAGTTAACAGTATAAATCAGCACAGGAATAAAATACACTTCTTGGCCACGACACAGCTCNTATCGGATTGGGGCAACCCACTGCCCAAAGCCCAGAGAAGGAGCTCCAGTGAGAAACTGAGGAAAAAAGTATCAGCATAGGCTGCCCAAGATCTAAAGAAAGGCTCAATGAGCAACAAGTAGAGGACTTGGAAGGAGATTTTTTTTTTGGAGAGAGAGAAGGTATAGCAGAGTTTTAACACAGTAGGGGAAATGCAGCTTAACAGGCTTTATAGCTAGCAGGAGCTGAGTAGAGGAATAGGAAGAAAGAACAAAGAGAGGGCTTGGAGTGAAGATGAGAGAGCATGAAAACAAGGAATACTTTCCATCAGTTGGATCACTGACAGAAGTTGCAAAGGTCCTGTGAAATANTGGGATATGGGGTCAGTAAGCAGCCATTTTGATTGATATCTAAANGGTGTAGGACTAAGTCTAAGTGCAGAGGCAGATGAGTTTAGAAGTCCTTAAATTGGGCATTGTTGCTGGCTTTGCATCTGGGATCCTGCTGTATCTGACCCAGGGACCAGGGATGAGCAGACGCAGAACAAACGGCACAGGCTCTGGAAGGTTTGCAAGCAATCTCGTTTATTAAAGAAAGGGCTGAGGTATTTATGTGTGTGCTGTTTGGTGGGCTTTGCTTTATGGCTGTTGTGGCATTTCTTGATTTGGCCCTGGCTCTTACATCAGCAGTTGTCATCTTGGTCCAGTTTCAGGAAATGACTGCACATGTCACAGCTCATTGTTTGCTTAAGGAGTGGCCCAGTGCTTTCGGCCTTACCTGCCTCATATCACCCTTTTTATTTTATTTTGTGGCTGCTAATGGGAATTAGAGTTCTTTGCTCTAATCTTGTTGTCCCCACCTCAGGGATCACCCAACATGGCGACTGTGCCTGTCTTAAGTTGGCCTGCTTAGCAGGCTCTTACTCATCTCTGTCTACCAGCCTTTGGAGAGTGGTTCCCCTGGAAAATGCCTAGGGTGTGAGAACATTAGACAGAGGCATCATGAATTTCTGTGAACCAGGCTCTTATTACTTCCTTGGAGGCGGGGGAATGATGCTCATGTCTTTCCAGAGCCATTAGCAGTTGCAGGGTCATTTTGTTGATGTGATGCTGCCGGGAAATATGCTGTAGAAAACAAACAATGGAATTATTAAGACTATCATTCCCCATGCTATAATTTTTGAAGGGTCAAGGATTGATTTTATGTGATCCCAGATTTGAGCAAAGAATGTTGTAGACACCTCCACTGGTTTCACACACGTGGAGTTCAGGCATAAGATTTCATTAGAGAGTTGTACCTTGAGGTTTAAGAATTCTTTGCTCCACAGTCCCACTATGACTTCCCTTAACCGACTCCTGGCTTGTGTTATATTTGAGACTGGGTAAGGGGTTAAACAAAAGGAGGAGACTTGGGGATCACAGTTTCTTCTTTCCAGCCATCTTAATGTCTGGATTTCTTCATCCAATAAATAGTTGTTGCTGTAAATTGAGTATAGCTGACTGGAAATGGGAATTAAACAGCTGTTGAGTGCTTAATGCTTGGGCTGATTCTTCTATGGCTATATTAAGTGTAGAGGTGGTGGCTCCCATTTGAACCAGGGAGGCTGTGGCTGCTGCAGCACCTGTCACAGCAAGCAGAATAGCAGCTGTTATGGCTGCCGTTATTCCAAAGTCTCTTTTTATTCTGGTTTGTTCCATCAGTTCTACCTTATGGAAATGTGTTACATGGGTCAAAGGTACCCAAAGGAAAGCAGGGAGGTGCCCCACCACTGCCTGTGAGGCCTCCTCAGGATTCCAGCAGGGTCCCAGCTTACAAAAGTCTAGAGTGCAATTCAGCATTGGCATGGAGGAATTATTCAAGACAAAAAGGTGGTCTTTATGCATACAGGGGTGGCAGAGAGGGTAAAATTGTTTCATATGACAACATAGAGAACATTCGTAACTCTTTTAGAAGCAGAGATGTTATCATAATATAAAAAGCTATAATCTCCATTGAAATAAGTGCCTCCTCTTATAAACAGAAAGGGCCTTGAATCCATTCAGGCATGGGGGACACATAGAGGCCAGGCCCCCAAAACAGTTCTGGCTTTTTTTTACTCATCTCATGAGGTAACCATCAGTAGTTTTTGGTGTAGTACAGTTCATACATGGTGGAGCCTCACTGTCCTCTGGTGTCTGGATCCAAAGACCCATGTTAACCTTTCCATAAAGGGGATGGGGCATAAAATTGGGAAGGCAATGATCCCAGTTAATAGATATTTAAATCTTGGTGGTATATTCCCCTGAATTTGGACAAAAGGAATCAAACAGTTGCTGAATACCTTTAGTGATATTTTTTTCCTTTTTTCTCAATAGTGGGGCCCGTTATTTTGATACCCCACATAAATCCGGCCATTCTTCCAGTTACCCCTTGTGGTCCTGTAAAATCTCCTGTAATATAAGAGTAGAAAGGGATGCACCCAGAAGCATTCACCCTTTGGTGTGCATCAAAGCAAAAGGATATTTGTAAATCATAAAATTAAATAATTAAAGAGCCTTGAAACGGGGCATAAGGAAGGCCCAAGATTTTGTTAGTTTTATAGTTTTATAGGCAGGGCAGGGACTAATNCCTAAAGATCTTCAACCTGAAGAATCATTGGCAGGATAAATAGCAGGACTGTCAGCAAAGGGAGAGGTCCCCTTCAAGATTTTCTTGATCTATAGCAGGCCGTATGTCTCTGATTGGCACCCATATTGGCTTAGCTTGACCCTGTGGAAACACACAAGCATATCCTCACTCACGTGTTAATAAGGAGGCAGGAGATTGCCAAAGATTAGATATAGGGTCTCTCCATCTGACTAGAGGGAGTGGTGTTTCTCTAGGGAGAGAAGCCCAATGGTTATAGGCTGGACTCAGGCTGTTATCATCAAATGACAAGAAGTTCCTCTTAAATAGAGCTTCCACCAGGGCAAAGTGTGGATCCATCTTCAATTCCTTGGGTATACTTTGTAAATCATCCCTTCGTGAGAAGTTTGTTCTTTCTACAATTGCCTGTATTGCCTTGGGGGACTGGCAATACCTGTGGTGTGCTCTATTTTCCATTCCCTAAGGAAATCCTTAAACTGTTGACAGGTATAGGCTGGGCTGTTATCTGTTTTTATGCTCCAAGGCTCTCCATGACCATCATAGTGGTTTTTTAATATTTTGATTGCCTGGGAGGCTTTTTCCCCAGTCTGTGTTAGGACAAAGGTAAATGAGGAGTACATATCTACTATTATGTGTATATATTTTAAGTTGCCAAAGGGGGTAATGAGTAATATCCATTTGCCAGAGTGCATTGGGCATTAGGGCCCTGGGGTTAACTCCTGCTCTATTTAGTGGTCCAAGAGGGGCTAGGGGAGCACAGGTGGTACAAGTTCGTGCTAGGTGCTTACAGCTTGACAGGGACAACTCATGCAAAAATTTATGGAGGTTATGAAGTGACAGGTGGAATTGTTGGTGTAAGTGCCTGGCCTGGTCCAGCACTGGCAGTGACACTGTAATGATCATTTTATTCACATGGTGGTTGCTAGCGGCCAGCATTCCTGGCAATCCTGAGTGTGATGGAATATGGGATATATAGGAGGGATGCCTCCTATTCTCTACCATGCCTTGTATTGCTTTCATGGTCATGGAGATGAGGTCTTTTAAGGGTTTTTAGTTTAGCAAAGGATGATAGCTTGCATGCCTGGGTCNNNTNTCAGCTNTCTGAAAAANTGTTTATGGGCANTGACTGGCTCAACTTCANTACTTTAAGGATGGCCAGGAGTTCTTCCNATTGGACAGAACCTGGGTTGAGTTGGGTGTGAGTTATTTCTTTAGCTTTAGGCATGGTTATTATTAAGCTGAAATTTGTCTTATTGCCATCTGTAAATTCTGTAGCCNCTTCAGGGAGAGGGACATTCAAGAGATTAGCACACAGTTAACTCAAGGAGTAACAAGACTGACAAATGTTCCTCTTGGAGAAAGTGGTTATCCAAGGTCCCTGGAAAACTGTTATCGTTTTCTGGAAGGGAAGAGAGTCTGCCCATAAGGGCTGAGTATTTTGGAGGGAGACAGGGAGGACAATCTTGTCGGGTTCAAGGCCCATGATTCTCCTAGAAGATGCTCTTGCTTTAGTGTCTATCTTAAAGGCAATATCAGACTTNGGGATAGGTCAAAATGTGATAGATGTATCTAGATTAGGGAGCCTGATTACCACAGTGCTCCCANTGTGTCACCCTTATTCCAAAGGACTAGGGCTATTGAGAACATTTGGATTATGTCTCCTTAGGGAGGAGTTATAGGCAAGTTCACTAGCCCTCTAAGAGATCCCTGGCCCCCTTTGTCAACTGTATTTTTGCAGAGGGGGAGGTATGCCCCTCAAGAAGGGAGAAGAGTTGTATCATGTCCTCATCAGGAATTGGGAGAAATTGTTTGAGCCAGTTAATGGTGCCACAGAGTTCCTGGAGTTCTTTAAGGGAGTAGGACTCTCGTATTATAATAGAAACATTGAGGGGTTGGATGGCTTGGCTGATTTGGTAACCCAAGAAGGCAAATGGGGTAGCCATTATATCTTTTCCAGGGCCACCTTGAGGTAAAGGGCTCCTAAGTCCTCCAGGAGGTGGGACAATAACTCCTGAAGTCTCTGTCTGCTCAGGTGGGCCAATAGGATATCATCCATATAGTGGATCATTAATACCTCACTGGGGACCCTACCTAAGGACTGTTGAACATACAACTGGCAGATGATTGGACTGTTTTTCATACCCTGCAGTAAAACCTTCCAGTGGTAACAGGAAGCATTATCTTTGGAAGCTAATAATGCATTAATGGAGGCTGTAAGGGCAGTTATGGTTCCTGCCTGGGGGACAAGATCACGAGTAGTGATCACCCATTTATGGATGTCCTCATTATGCATTGCTGCAATTGCATCGAAGGTAGGGGTATTAAGCCCTTCCCATGTTAATTGCTTAATGATTGTCTCCCTGGTCGGGCCAGGATCCACCCATTTCTCCACTGCCTTGTTGACTNGGGCTAAGAAGTCAGTAAACAATTCCCCATGCTGCTGTATCAGATTATGAAAGTATGCCGTCGGATCCCAAGGAGTACTGGACTTTCTATCGTCCCAGTAATTAAGTGAGGATCGATTCAAGGAGGCAGAGGCTGCTCTGTGGCTTGTCAAACACAGAGCAGGAGCCAGGGGCTGAGTCCATGAGACACATGGTTGTCCAGTACCATATAGAGTTGCGGGTAGGGCAGAGAGGTGAGAAACCACAGTTGAGAAATGAGGCCTCACTCATGGGGAATGGCCAGAGGTGATTATTGGTGAAGGGGACCAGCTGTATCCTTAAAGACAGTGGCTGGGGATTTGCCTACCTCCAAGGACACTAATGGGGCACTGGATGATCAAGGGTAGTTCCCATGGGTCCACGGAAGTGTTTACACAGACTAGGAGAAGGGAGACTCACCAATCTTAGCCAATGTTGTATGGAGGGCCCAGGAGTCCATTTGATGGAAAAGTAAGGCTGTTGTGGGCAGACCAGGTTCCAGACTGCCACTAGGCAGGAGGAACTGCCAGGAGAGCCTGCCAAGTTTCAGGACGCCAATGTGAAATGGCAGGAGAGAGACCTTGGTGGATTGGAGCTACGGGGCCCCACAGCAGGTGAGAGAGAGAGACACACACACCATGCAGACAATGCTCATGTAGAGGATTTTATTGGGGGAAGGGAAGAAGGGACTTAGAGTGTGCCTCTGCAGGTAAGAAAAGAAGAGAGGGAAAGAGAAGAAGAAGAGAAGGAGGAAGAGGAGGGGGTATAGACAGCCTTGTGAGAAGAGAGGGAGAGAGAGGGAGACAGGGAGGCGTGTGCTTTTAAAGGGGACTTAGCACATGCATATAGAGACTGCACAGCCATGCAGTGCATGTGCATAGATTATGTGGTGATTTTGACCTTAGGACCCTGGGCTGTCTAGTACAGGTGCCTGAATGCTAACACTGGCTATGTTGTACAAGAGACAGTGTCAGGAAGGATGAAACTCCCCAGCCCCACCCAGCGGCCAACTCTCGCCTGCCTGGAGCCAGCTCCATGGCCATCAGCCAAAGGGCTGGGGCCTGACCCTGGCCGACCACTTCCTCNTGCCTCAGGCCTGGTCTTTGGCATGGGCCCTCAGCCTCCGTTCCTGTTCCCGGTTTGGTTTGCTGCTTCGATACACTAAAGGGTTCAGACCACAGCCTTCTTCCTGGCCTGCTCNCTTCCTGCCTGGTCTTGGCTCTGGGATGGCTAGAGTGTCATTCCATGAATNGCTTGATGGATGCCATGACCAGCCCATGGGCCAGGAGGGGCTACAGGCTGGGGCCGGCCAATCAGAAAAAGGTAGATCTGCAACTCCACTCCCTCTTAAAACATGCCAGGGCTTGTCNGGATGTGCCCTGACATGTCCAAAGATGTCACAGAGGCACAGTGTCTGGGCTTCTCCTGACCTCAGCCTTCACTAGGCCTGAGTTTTAATGTAGNGTCAGTTTTGGCTTCTGCACCATTAGGTTTTAGTTTCTGTTTCTCTACCTTGTTAAACTTGGAGAGGAGCCCCTTTCAGTCATGTTCAGGTTGATGTCATCCCCTCCTGGCTGCCTACAAAAGGGGTCTGTGAGCTCTGTTTGGTGTAGCAGCCATTTTGTTGTCTGGTTGGCAGATTCTGGCATGTTGGAATTGTTGTGCCCTCTTCAAAATACCCCCAAGCAAGACCACCACAAAGCCGATTTTAGATGCAAATACATGGGTTTNTTGATTACAAGCAAGCCCAGGCTTGGTCTGTGTCCCAACACTGAGACAGCGGATGGTGGAGGATGGCCCTG
Organism: Neotoma lepida; assembly: GCA_001675575.1. NCBI lineage: Eukaryota > Metazoa > Chordata > Mammalia > Rodentia > Cricetidae > Neotoma > Neotoma lepida. Next base: position 9,504 of record LZPO01117906.1, read on the forward strand.
AGCTCTCAGAGCTCCGGAGGGGTTTTTAAAGGGAAAAAACGCAAAGGGTGTACATGTTAGTTTCTCGTGGCTCTCTTACGCTAGAAGAAAAGTCACGAATANGGCAAACTTGCAGCAAGAGGTTTATCAAAAAGGGAAAGAGAGACATGCTCAGGCCTGTAGAAAGCATGTAAAAGAGGGCGGGGTACGTGGAACCCACCTTTAAAGGACTGGCCTGTGCGTGCACACTCGGGTGCAAGAGGCTACTCCATACATGCGCAGATTACATGGTTGTGCTGCTCGTAAACTACGCGACCAGACCATGTAGCGCGTGGGTTTACGGAGCGGGGGTTTGACTATCATTCCAGACTCTTTGTCTTTATAAAAGATGGCAGACAAGCAGGTATGGGGACATCGTGTCTCTCGAAAACTTCTTCCAGCTGACTTGGTGGGTGTCAATTGACTCTTGGGGCTTTCTGAGGTAGTCAGGCATCCTGGGATGGTGGGCTGTCGTCTGATGTCCTGGAGCAGTCCATCTGTCCCAGCATGGGTCTCCATTGCTGCTTGTGTCTTGGAGAGCAAGCCTGGATGTTCTCAGTGGTCATCTGCCTCCAGCCTATGGTGGTCCTGTAACAACTAGCTGAGTGCTTAATTAGGAGTGGGAACCAGGAAGGAAAATCCTGCAGGTTGGGACCTCACTGTTCTTCAATTGGTGGTGGGTCAGTGGGTCCTGGTGTCCTCTGGAACTTAAGGGATCAGAGCCCTGTCTTTGTGATTGTGTATGAAGAAAGATTTTTCTGGGATGGAGATGAAGCAAAAGGCTTTAGATGGGACAGGTGAATCCAGTGAGGAAAGCCCTCNAGCTTAGCAGCTGTTGGAGTTACAAGAATTACCTTGAAGGGTCCCTGCCATTTAGGAGAAAGGAGTGAGGGGTACTGGCCTGGAGGAGAAAGAAGAACCTGACCCCCAATGTGAGTTGGGGATGGACAGGAACTGTCACATGGCTGAGGTAAGGAATGGTCTTTGATGTTCCATAGAATAGACCTGAGATGACAGCGTAAAGGAGTTAACAGGCTATCTGAAAGAAATGAAAATTTGGGTAGGAGGCTTGGTGTTAAGACCAGCCTACCATACATCAATTCAAATGGGGAAATTGAAAGAGGCTTTTTGGGAAAGGCCCTGAGCCTGAAAAGAGCTAGAGGCAATAATTTTACCCAGTCGAGGTGAAGTTCCTGTGACATCGTAGTAAGAATAGATTTTAAAGATCGGTTGGTGCNCTCCACCTTTCCTGAGGACTGAGGATGGTATGGGATATGAAAATGCCAAGGAATATTGAAAGCCTTAGCTAGTGTCTGAGAAATCTGGGAGGTGAACTCCAGACCATTATCAGACTGAAGAGATGCAGGAATCCCAAACCAAGGAATGATTTCTTGGAGAAGGAGATCTGCAACTGTCTGAGCTTGCTTCTTAGAAACTGGNTATGCCTCCACCCGGTTTGAAAATGAGTCNACCATCACAAGGAGATATTTAATTCTCCNGACGGTGGGCATATGGGTAAAATCGAGCTGCCAGTCAGTCCCTGGAAGGGAGCCTCTGGCCTGGTGGGTGGGAAAAGGCTGACTTCTATATTTNGTATCNGTGTCTGTCTTTTGGCAAATTTCAGAAGAGGCAGTAATAGTTCTTAAGAACTATAAGTCCTCAGAGGTGGGCTGCAAGTGAGCTTTCATAAACNGAGACAGAGCAAGACTATTAGTATGAAAGAGCTGGTGTAGATAGGACAGAATTTGCCTAGTGTCAGGAGTTGTCTGTGAAGGTGTGGGCTGTAATGTATGGATTCCCTGTGGTGGGTGGGGTGAGTCTTGGCCCTGAAGGGCCGCTGTTCTTGCTGCCTGGTCAGCCCAGTTATTTCCCTTGGAGATGATGGAGCTGTTGGTCTGATGAGACCAACATCAGTGGATAATTCCTATAGCCTTGGGAAGGTGGGAAGCTTTTAGCATGGCCATTATTTGGCCTGGATTAGATATTGTAAGAAGAACTTCTAACCAGTCTTATTAATAAACACGCGGAACAAGAAATAAGGGTGAAAATCTGACAGAGATCAGAGGAATTAGGAGCAAGCCACCACTCACCAATGCTGCCTCTACTTCCCAGGAGCAAAGCGGAGCAAAGAGAGAGCCTTCCGGTCTAACCTGGCTTTTTCCTCCCAAGCTACATCACTTCCTGTCTTGTCTGCATGGATCTTCAGAACTCTAAGGTTGATGCTGGGATTAAAGGCGTGTGCCACCACCTCCTACTGCTAGTTCCCCATGTGACCTTGGAGTCACAGAGAACCAAATGGATTAAGGGCGTGTGCTAAACTTGCATGGCTATTGTTTACTACTAGTGGCTGGCAGCCCCGTTTTTCCTCTGACCCTCAGATAAATTTTATTAGGGAAGACAAATAAAATATCACCACAAGATATGGATCCTCCCTCATTGTAAGGAGCCCACGCTCTTTCCAGATAGCAGCATGGGACAGGAGGATATGGAAAGCATATTTGGAGTCTATGTAAACATTTAGGAATTGCCCCTGTGCCAATTTGAAGGCACAGATGAGAGCTCAGCCTGTTGGTGAGGTAGTGTGTGTGAGGTGTGTGCCTGTGCTTCTATCACCCAGTGTCTGACACTATAGCATAGCCCGCTTTACAGGTCCCTTCATGTAAGAAGGAGCTGTCATTTGTATACCAGGTATGAGTGGCCTAGGGCAATGTGCCTTCCTGTATGTGTGAAAGGTGTGGCAACAGTTCTCCAAGGTTTCAGTGCAGGAATGAGAGGGAGAATAGTCAGTGTCAGGTTGAGGGAGAAGACTTGAGTTATTAAGAGGTTGGCAGGTTTTAAAACTGAGCGTGGCATCTTCCAGTAACACCACCTGGAGAGAAAGAACCTTGGAGGGAGGTAAAGTTTGTAAGCCTTTATTAGTTGAGATGGGACAGGTTATGGTGAGAGTGGACAGTAGTAGGTGACCCAAAGGTTAACTTCTTTGATTCCCTAATAAGGAGCTCATCAGCCTCCAAGGCACAAATACAGGGTGCTCATCCCTGAGTAGTAAGACCTAGTTTCTTTGACAGGTATGCTANAGGTGCAAAGGAGGTTCCTAGGGTTCCAAGGGCAAATCCCTCTCCCTGAAGGAGAGCCTGTTGGAGCTTTGAAAAGGTTTAGTAACAGGGTGAAGAAGGGGCTTNTGAGGGGAGCCCTGAGCTGCCTCGTATAAGGGGCGGGCTAGGAGAGAAAAGGATGGGACCCAGGATTATAGGAAGCCAGCTATTCCCAGGAGAGACAGAATCTTCTGTTTTGTAGAAGGGACTGTAAGAGACCAGATTAGGTGCTTTCTGTCTACAGTACTAGCCTTGTGAGTTGGAATAATAGTTAGATCCAAATAGGTGACCTGGGGAGTTGACAGCTGAGCTTTAGAAGGGGATACCCTCTAACCTCAGCTGGATAAGAAATTAAGGAGAGCAGAAGTGTTAGTTTGACTAAGTTGTAATGAAGGTGTGCAGAGCAGAATGTCATCTACATACTGTATTAGCTTAGAGCCAGGGAGGGACAGAGCAGATCAGAAGCTAGAGCTTGACCAAAGAGATGTGGACTGTCCCTGAATCCCTGTGGCAGGACAGTCCAAGTGAGCTGTTGTAGACAGATGTCAAGGTCAGTCCAGGCGAAAGCAAAGATATTTTGTGACTGAGGGCTGAGAGGAATAGAAAAGAAGGCATCCTTGAGGTCTAAAACTGAGAAGTGAGAAGTTCCTGAAGGGATAGTGCACAGGAGAGTATAGGGGTTAGCCACTACCAGATGGAGGGGACCACTGTCAAATTAATGAGCTGGAGGTCTTGAACCAGGTGGGAGGTTCCATTAGACTTTTTAACTGCAAGTATAGGGGTGTTATAAGGTGAAGAGGTTGGGCATAGCAGCTTCTTTCTGAGAAGATCAAAAATGATAGGCTTAAGTCCTCTTAATCTCTGGAGTGAGAGGGGATATTGAACTTGTGTAATATATCTGGTAGAGTCCTACAACTGGATAATGATAGGGGGTTGTGCCTAGCGATAGAAGGGTTCTGGATGTCCCGGACCTTGGGGTCTACCTGAGAGGCTTGCAGGGGAAATGAACTGTTAGAGTTAGTAAGGTGGGTGGCTAGGAGGAGGAAGAGAGGAGTTGCTAATGAGTCTGGAGTGAGGCAAATGTGCACAGCAAATGAAATAGAAGCTCCCAGTTTGGCTAAAAAAATCTCTCCCCATTAGAGGTACAGGACATGTTGGCACCACTAAAAATGTGTGTGTAAGAGGAATGCCCCTAAAAATACAATAAAATGGTGGGGTCTGATGAGGTAGGTAAGGCTGTCCTCCTGACCCGACAATAGGGAGACCAGAAGGAGATGTCAGACCCCAGAAGTCTGTCAGGACTGAGTAGGTGACTTTGATGTCCACAAGGAAAGAGATGGGTCACCCAGCTACTATTATGATTACCCTGGGTTCCCAGTGTGAAATGGGCATGGCCAGGCTGGGAACCAGGCAGCTTCAGTCATCCTCAATCAAAGCCAAGCCCAGGAAGTCAGCCAGCAGGTGATCCTGATTTGATGATGCCAAGCCATCAGGTGCACGAGGACAATCAATGGACCAATGCCCCTCTAGGTGGTACCTCGGACAAGGCCCTGATGGTGGCCCATGGGGAGGGCTGGCAGTGAGCCGTGCAAGCTCGAGCCCAGTGACCTTCTTGCCCACACTTGAAGCAGGGACCCGGTGGCTTTCAAGGAGCAGGTCAGACAGCATATGCCAGCACTTGGCATTTTTGTTTTTGGGTCTTCTCATCTCTTCCATGATACACCTTAAATGCCACTGCTAACAACTCAGCCTGTGGGGTCAAGGGGCCTCTCTCCAAATGTTTAAGCTTAGCCCTAATGTCAGGGAAACTCTGTGAGACAAAGTGGGTCATAAGTAACTGCCCTCTGGGCTTTGAGGGTCTGAGCTGGTATATTGAAGGAGGGCCTTTGTAAGCCGTTCTAGGAAATTGGACAGATTTTCATACTTATCTTGAATTACAGTTTTTAACTTTTCATTGTTTACTGGCTTTAGGGCAGCCTTGCGGAGGCCTGCCAGGAGGCAGGTGATAAATCTATCTCTGGCTAGAGACCTGCCCTGGGTATTATAATCCCAATATGGGTCCTGGTTGGGAACTGCTTAGGCCCCTGGTAGGTGGGTGGGGTTAGTCTGGTATGTCTCACCTGCATGTGTTCTTGCCTGTTCCCAAACACGCCTGNGCTCCTCAGGAAGTAGCTTATTAGAAAGTATCATATAAACATGAAAGGTGAGACTATAAGATTGAGTAATATATTGAAATTATCTAATAAAAGAAGTAGAATTAGAGGTATAGGAGCCCAGTTTTTGTTCTGAGAGAGTTCTGAAAGAAAAAATGGGACATGAACTTTTACCAGTCCGTCCACCCCGGCTACCTCTCTCAAAAGGGGAGAATGGTCTGCAGGTTGGCATGGCTGGGGTCAGATCCCTTAGCAGTCTGAGAGTGGGTAGTGGGAGGTGTGAAAGTTGGAGATAGAGGCAGGCTTTTGGAAGCGGCTGGTACAAGAGGAGAAGAGGAAGCCAGAGGAGGAGCCGAAGGAGCAGCGGCAGCCCTGGGGGTGGGGGTAGGAGCTGAAAGTTGGAAAGGTGAAGGTTCATTGGCAGGGTCAGAGGTTCCTCAGCTTCCGGATTCATAGCTAGAAGCATGTGAGCAGGAGAGAAGGAATGGAGAAAGGAAGGTTTAGAGCTTAGATAGAAAAAAGCCTGAATATAGGGTAACTCTTTCCATTTGCCTGTTCGCTGGCAGAAGTTAGACAGCTCCTGTAAAGTATTGGGGGTCTAAGGAGCCACCAGGTGGCCAGCTTTTGTTATTAGCTAAAACATACTAGGGCCATTTTTTAGTATAGAGGTGGACAGTCTTAGGGATCTTTAAGTAGGGCATTAAGCTGAGAGGTTTCAGAGCTACCAGAGCACATCCTTGGGGGGAGGTGGGACTAATGGGACTGGGAGACTTATTTCCCATGTCTGCAGCGTGGTGGAAAAAATTNAAAAAAATAAATAAAAAGAATAAATGCAATGACGCAAGGTCAAAGTTCCAGCCGTCCTCAGAACTAAGAATGGGTCTATAAATGGGCACAGGCCACTGCCACGCTTTGCCAAGCNGGGGTGGGGGCCTAGGTTCGCGATGGCGAGGACTCCCTCCTACAGCATTCACCACCTCATCAGGCCAGTGAAATGTGTAGGCCATATGCGGCCATAAGATGCAGTGGGTCCGACAAGAAATAATCCCTAAGTCCAGGTGTGGGAAATGGATAGAAACTTGAGCTAGCGTTAGGGATTGGCAGTAGCCAGTGAAGGCCGTGGCCTGGAGCACCCCCAGCCTCAGAGACACCAATGGGGTGCCAGACAATCAACGGTCATTCCCACAGATCCAAGATGCTGTTTACGCTGGCTGGAAGGGGTTAATTCATCGATAAGAGGTCCAGTGTTGTGTGGAGAAGTCCAGCGGCCAGGCAAATGGAAGGCGGGCCGTCATGGTTGGGGCAGAACCTCAGCACAGGTTTCTTGTGGCAAAGCGCTGGGAGGGCCTGCTTGGCACGGCACCAAAATGTTAGTTTCTCATGGCACTCTTACCCTAGAGGAAAAGTCACAAACACGGCAAACTTGCAGCAAGAGGTTTATTAAAAAGGGAGAGAGAGAGAAGACGTTCTCAGGCCTGTAGAAAGCACGTTAAAGAGGGTGGGGTACGCGGGACCTGCCTTTTAAGGACTGGCCCACACATGCATACTCAGGTCCACGAGGCTACTCCATGCATGTGCAGATTACATGGTCGAGCTGCTCGTGAACTATGCGACCACGTAGTACATGGGTTTACATACTGGGGGCATGACTATCAGTTCAAGCCTTTGCATCACAGGATTGGATAAGGGTATGTAACCTTTGAATTTACTGGTTGGGGTCCAGAGGAATTGTCAGTAACATCAGTTATCAAAGGATATTTGGAGCCTGCAGATATTGTCCAAGGACGTGGGATCAGCANATGTTATCAGAAGTACTCATTGGCCAGCAGCCCACCCACCCTGGTGGGGTCACCTTGACTGGGGCCCTGGGTGACTGTTTATGATTTTTCTTGGGACCAATTTGAGGTTTTTTACTGGAAGTCAGTTCAGTTTCTGGCCAAGTGCTGTTAGAAATGAAGTTTTTCTTTAGAATGGTGTTTGTCTTACTCTCTCACTCCCTCCTTTTCTTAGTACCCATGATAGCCCATTGACTTAATTGTCTGTCTCTATCTAGTAACCTGTTTTCCATCTCCATCCAGGCTACTGCTCTTTCCAAAACAGGCATAATGTGGTAATTGGACCTAGGAACCACCAGCTGAATGGTCCCAAGTCTTTTATAAATCTCAAGGGGGATCATGTNTTGATGTCATCTCTCCCAACCTGAAGCTCCAATCATATTTTTTGTAAACAACTTGGGTTCTTCCCTCTTTGTCTCCTCTCAGTACCATCTTTACTGGCACATGGCTCCATAGGCCCCCACAGACAATCCCTTTTTGTTTTATGTCCACCTTGTTTTAGGTTCGGGTGTAAGGCACCTCTTACGAGGTTTGCCTATGGCACCTTGGTTTAGTTTCTTTCGCCTTATGTTTGGGCAGAGTCCTCAGGTTTGAGCCTAAGTGGAGAGCCATGAGTTGTTGGGACTATTGGGCCCAATAAGGAGATTGGGTGACCTGTTGGACCTTGGTATTATCCCTTTGTTTTATCTAGTAACCTGTTGCAATTTGTTTACATCTCTATTGAGCACAGTAATGGTCATTTTCTCCCCCACATAATACATGGGAGCATCCCAGATTCTGGGGGTCAGGAACATGTCCAGTCTCCACCATCCCAGGAGCCTCCTGTAGGCCACCAGGCTCCAGTGATGGCCTCATGCATGGTGTTGTTGAGGATCTCTCCATTGCCAGAGCTGATCACTGCCCAGGTCACCTTTTGAGTTGGTGAGGGTTTCTCTGGGCCATGTTTACTGCCTTGAGGAGCACCAGAGTCATCAGCAGGAGTTTTACTGGGGGCATCTGCCACGGTGACTCCAGTAGAGTCTGCATGGCATGTGGAAAAATGTGCTCGTAGGCCTGAGCCTGAGGCTTCAAGGAAGCTCTGCTCCTGGAGGGCTTGGCTGTTCCCTAAGAAGGATGTGTACTCTGCGGTTCACGGCCACGGTTCACAGCCACAGTGATCGGGATATCTTTTCTTGCTATCAGTTTTTTTGTTTCTATCCTGCTTTCTAATGGGAAACATCAGTTAAGCCTGCAGCAGTTCTCAGGAACTGGAGAGTGCCCCCCCTACTGTCACGCCACCACCTGATTATGGCTCAGGCCCGGGACCGACCCCAGGGCCATCCAAGGGACCACTTTTGTGGGCTGTCTGGAGAGTTTTGCATGAGAATAAATCAGCTGGAGATTTTATGACCCAATTACAAAATAGGGAATTGTATGAAGAGGATCAGCAGCAAGAGACTAGGACAGTAAAGATGGAGATGGTTAGGAAAGTCCTAGATGACTCCACCACCACTGATTCATATGGCCACCCCATAAAATCAGAAGAATATTTAGCAAGAAACTTGCATAAAATTCCCAAAAGGATACGTCATGGGAAATGGCAGTGGCTCATAGGGGACAGGTGGTGGGACCCTCCACAAGGAAAAAATTCCCTGCAGAGAATAAAAAGTATCNCTGATCCCTTGCCTTATATGGGGGTCTATGATGAGTTAGGAAATAGATGAGTAAATTACGTGAGAGAAAAGGTTTCCTATTACACCTTGCCACTTATGGAAAAGCTCAGGAGAAGCCACTTATGGAAAAGCTCAGGAGAAGAAGGCCCTTTTGGTGTCTTGCTCTCCAAGAAACAAAGAAATAGCATACTAAAACAACTTATGCCAGCTTTAGAATGGATGAATTATAATAGATGGAAAAGAAGTAAGAAATATTGGGAATATATGCCAGAAAAAACATAGACAACAAAAAGATTGGGGTGATCTATGGCAGTGAAGAAAGAGAATGCCTATAGCCTCTTTCTCAAAGTAAAAAGACTAAGAAGTGTTAACCACACAAGCCACGGGCACCTGGCACAGACTCCCCTATTGTCTATTACATCTGTAGTTAATAAGTTTCTCATGTATTTTACACAATACTGAATAATTAATTGTTCTTGGAGATGTCCGAGCATGACCAGGGCACGGTCTGATCCATTGGGGGAAGTACATGTCCATGAAGATTGTGTATTCAATTCTAAGTTTTCCTTTTTACTAAACCACCCATAAAAACACTGTGCTTAGTAACAATAAACACAGTCAGCTTCACAGTTCCTTTGAGTCTGTGGCTTTCTGTCATCCCGTNNATCCTCACCCACCTGAGTACCAGAGACCCCCTGTTCTCCTACGCAACTGAGTCAGTCTGCAGCAGGCATCATTATCTGCAAGAGCCAAGGAACACAGAGCTTTCTCAAGGGCGATAAGACCCTGGACTTGATTAGTTATCTTGTTTTTGGTTTTTTGTTTGTTTTAAAATTGAATTGAGACCACCATAGGCATTTTGTTGTTGGTGGTGGTGGTCAGTCTGGCTTTGTGCATCTTCCTGTGGTGGGGTAGGATAGAATTTTAGATTTTTGGCTGGGAGCCAGATTGGGGCCATCTCCCCTATGGAGAAGATGCA
>LZPO01117907.1:23236-34181 GCA_001675575.1 Neotoma lepida
TGACTGAGTATTCTCAAGCTCTGACAAGAAAAAGGGGCATTTGTCTGTGCTCAGGAAGTTCCTGATGGCTTTAGAGTGGCTGCATTTAGATATAGGTATAANAACGTTGGTAATGCAATGGAGAGACATTTGCTACAAGAAGGATTGCAATATAACTTCTTTTCTTTCAGTGAGAATCCTTGAGTTTTGTTTCCCTGTGAAAAGATCATCCATCCTCAAGTCCTTTCATTCACAAGGACTCATGGGAGGTCTAGTAAGTCACTCAGCTGGTCTGGTTATGGTGACTGCTCCATGTGGATTAGTGCTGGGCAGGTAGCAGCCCACCAGATCCACAGGTACAGTCTGTGAGATGTTTCAATGTTAGAACACATCACAATCCCTAAAATCCCTCCTTTCTGCTGTGTTTCACCTATGCTTTCATCTTGACCCCTATTCACGNCNGATCCTCCTCTCCTCCCTNNTGGCACATGACTCACACAGGTGGAAACCTAGAGGCTGAAGATGCAGATTGTAGGCAAAACATGGGTAGATTCAAAAAGTGTACGTCCTAAGACAGAGGAATGAAGAGTAAGAAAGGTTTATGCAGGTACCTCCCCTTCAAAGCTTTTCCCGTCAGCCGCACTCCCTGTCTTTGCTCCNGGCCCTTGCAGGAAGGTTCAGTTTTTCTTCCATTCCTTTCCCCATTTGCTCAGCCCTCTGGAGTTGGTAGAGATCTGGCTGGTTACTCTCTTCAAATACACACCATTAATCCTACCGTGTAGCATTTCCAACAGAAATGGAATATGGTCATTCACGGTGTTTGCAATCTTAATAAAAGGTATTTATACCTGTTTAACAATATGATGGCTACTTTTAAATATCTTCTGAAACCTTTAAAATGTGCAAAAGCTTTACAGATGAGTGTGATGGGTGCCCATTTATAGTCCTGGACACTATCCCCATTGCTTCTTGAATTCTCTGCCCCAGGTAGCTTCTGCCATTCATACAGTGTTATTAGCATGCATTTCATTTTTAATACATATGTATGTGTCTCTAAATATGCACTGTGGGCCAGTGGGCAGTGAATAATACATTCTGACTGCTAACCAGAAGAGTCTAACTATGTGTAGAATATAACACCTACAATTCTTACNTAAATTGCATAATAATGATTGAATTTCCCTGCTATGCCTTTTGTTATTTTGTTTTGATTTTTTTCTTAAAATTATGTTGAAAAGATTTAGCATTGTGATGCAATGTTTTGCTAGTTTTTAGTTTTATATACACTCTTGTTGATAGGTCCATTGTCTTGCTGATGAANGTGGATTTGTTTCCAAGTTTCGCAACACAAAACTGTCTCTTTGTATGTACTTGCCGTATTTCTGAGAATCTAGAATATATAATTGGCGGGGAATTTCCTGAATCCTAGGGTTCTTTCATCCTCTCTTTCTTTTTCCTTTTCTTACTCACCCCTCCTCTCTCTCTCTCTCTCTCTCTCTCTCTCTCTCTCTCGCTCTCGTGTGTGTGTGTGTGTGTGTGTGTGTGTGTGTGTGTGTGTGTGGTGTTGCATTGCTCTTTAAGGCATCTGTTTACATCAATGCCACATTCCTGGCCATCTGTGTCCTCACTAACATAAGCAGATATTAACATTGTATTGTTTGTCTGGTGCATATGAGATGGTAGTCTAAGTGCCATGCTGGAAAGGAATCCGAATATTCTAAAAAACACACTTTTCTCTCTCCCTTTGGCTATCAGGCTGTGAAATAAGGCCCCTCAGGAAACTGAAATTTTCTCTAGGAGTCTCATGCTGGGAGAAGGAAAAGACTGAAGCCTGGTGCCAGCCAGAGGGGGAACATGATCCCAGAAAGAGATTTCACAGTGCTGAGAACTTGGCACACCACCTTGCAGAATGAGACTGAAGCCCAGACCGTGATGGGCCAATGATGAGCAGAGCCACTTTGACCAGGATTGCTGAGATATGCATAACTCTGGCCTTCCTTTAGAACTTTAACCTGACCTGAAGATGATCTTGGAGGGAGGGGTCACTAGATCTCTTTGTCCCTCTTCCCACAGTTACCNTCTCCTTTTCACTATTAATTTGACTCTTTTTAATTGGCTTATCAAGGACAGGTGACTGAATCTGGCATGTTAGGGCTGCCAGGGAAGCAGGTATTTACTCTGAGCAAAGATGGCATTTTGGATAGTATGTTTTTCTTATTTCTTGTATTTCTGTCTTGTTTCCCTATATGTTCACCAGATCACATTTTGTTCTGTGGGCTGCCTGTTCAAATCCATTTCCAATTTTTCCACTGAGTTCTCCTGTCTTACGTAAGAAGGCTTTCATACACTCCTCACAATTCTTACCCATTATTACCACTACCACCCCCAGAAACAATTGGTCAGGAAAGATGTTTATCAGCCACCTGACATACACATCCTAGCTGNCTCTGGTAACAACCTACCCAGGGCCTGAGNAAAAGAAAAATATTCATTCTCCTTCTCCCTTCCCTTTTTCTGCCCTTTGACCACTCAGCCTGGAAGGGAACGGCAGACTCTGGTCTTTGCACTNGAGACCACGTCTGCAGTTCCTTTTCCAAACAAAGCTTGTGCTGTCCATTAAGTCATTTGTCCAGTTGTCAGTCTGTCCTTCTTTGCAGACCTGACACAACAGTCTGAACAAATCATTTTCAACTCTAGCGTGTCTCATGTGGCATGGTGAGGAAGCTGTGCAGAGCAGGCAGGAGCAGTGGGCTCGGGGCCTCAGACTTACCTGGTTTCCTTAGACTTGAGCTCAGGGAACTCTGTTATAGATGTAACAGCTGCCTAGACTGGAGGGAAGGCAGGCAGCCTGTGTTCTCTGCTTACTGATTTTTCCAGGCACTTAATGTACTACTTTGAATCCCATGGAAATATTTGCAAAAAGCCTCTGTCGTAAGATAACTTAATTAAACATTACTTACAAGAGTTTAATATTCATTATTTGGCTTCAATTACCGTCTTTGTCCCCTCCCTTCCCTCTCCTCCACTGGAGAGTTCTCTCCCCTCTCTTATTCCAAGGTCTAATTAGCCTAATGGCTGCTGCTTGCCGTGACCTTCTGTCTGTTGAAAAACAAAAACATAAAGGCTGTCTTTGGTTTGCCTTCCCTATGGTCTTTGCATGTGGCAGCCCAGATTCTGAATTCTGCATTTCTCTCCCTTTGCAAATGCGTGGCCCCACATGTGCGGTGGAGTAGAATTAATGATGTGTGTTTGAAAAGGCCTCTGCAGCCAAATCTCCATGAACACCAGAGGGCTGGGGCACTGGAGAAAAGGAGGAACTGAAGAAAAACTCAGAACCCTCCTGCAAGGCCTGGCAGCTCAGACGGGGAATGAGGCTGGCAGGAAAAGCCTTCAAAGGAGGGTGCCTGTGCAAAACCAGTCACGTGCTTGCCTATACTTTCCGCCCCTGTCTTGGGGTATAATAACATCCGGGCTTCCCTCTCAGTCGGTGCTTTGGAGGCTTTTGTGTGTCTTCCCCTACAGTCTANATCTGCAGCCTCTGGTTTCCACACACACAGGGCCATGTACATATAGCAGGACCCATGCAGGAGGGAGGCAGATAGATGGGGAATTTGATCTTAGCTGTAGCACATTTCCTGAGCTTCTTTTGTGTTGTCTGCACAGTTGGGCATCTTGAGGGATTCAAAGGTGAGGATGCTTGGTCTCCAAGGAACCAGAGAAGCACAGTGGGGACTCTGACATCAGTCAGCTGGAAGAAGAGCCAGAAGAGCTTTGTCAGGGTACATTAGGACCCATGAGCTGCTAGGTGCTGGTTCTAAGCCAAGCTGGGTGTGGAAAGAAGGAAGCAAGGAAGATTGGCATCAGAAGGTGGTATCAGAGATGTGCCTTAAAGGAGAGGAGACGGAGTCAGGCAAAAGACTGGTGGCATTCTGGGCAATGGGAAAGGGGAGGCACTGGTGTATTAGGGAGCAAGTAGAATATGAGAAGAAGTAGGAGGGCACTGTGCCTGGGAAAGAGTAAGGAGATGTTAGAAGCAGTTTGGATGCAGGTGAGTGAGTAGCCATAAGGGCTCATGCCCCAAACATGGATTTTATACTGGAGATGCATTTTACTGGAATACACTGCAGCTCATCACATTGGACATGATACTAATGCATATTCTGGCATAAAAGCCNACATAGCGGTGAGACAGGTGAACCCCTGAAGAGAAAAGAAAGACAAAACATAGAGGAGAATGGAGCCAGAGAACAGTTGGGGAGTCCTGGTTCATGCAGCTGGAGGTGAGGGGCCTGGACATACAGCTGCTTAGAAAGCAGGTTTTTACATAAAGTNGAACTAATAGGATGAGATGGGTANCTAAGCTGATCAGGAGCTGCCCATGAAGCAACTTCCAGGGAGAGGAGAGGTTGACTGATATCAACTGCAGGCAGAGGCCAGACANTGCCAGNCCAGAGGGGCAGGTCACAGCAGTCACAATCACAGGTCTAAAGAGACAGTAAACNCAAGCCTGGTGCAAATTTCTAGCCATTTGCAAGATGCTACCTGCAAGGCCATAGGGATGAGGACATGAGGATTTCAGCCTAATTTAGGGCACAAAGCTTGACTTAAAAACTAGTACAGCGCTCAATATGTGATCTTTGTTCTTACTATCCCTAGTCTCTGCTCTTCAGAAAGGGAAGGATTGTCCATCTGCTATTTCTCAGGTGACCCAAAGGTTAAGTTCAGTATGGTACATCCCACTTCATACTTTAGGAGCCACAGGAGATTCTTAGATCTATCCACAGGCTGAAGAGGACCTCTCTCTGCTGTGGGATATCCTTCTGTATGCTGTGAATGTGTGTTGCTCTCATTGGTTGATAATAAAGCAGTTTTGGCCAATGGCAAGGCAAGATAAGGTTAGGCGGTACAATCAAACTGAGGACAGAGGTGAAGAGGGGTGGAGTTGGGGCAGTCGCCAGCCAGCCAGCTGCAGGGGGAGCAAGACATGTAGAAAATGAGGTAACAAGCCATGAACCACATGGCAAAGCATAGATAAGAAATATGGGTTAATTNAAATGTAAGAGCTAGCTAGTAATAAGCCTGAGTCATAGGCCAAATTTTTATAATTAATATAAGCCTTGGAGTGGTAATTTGGGAAGCGACTGACAGGTATAATTGGGTGTACAGGACAGAAAGCTCCACCTCTGGTTACACCTCTCCCACAAATCTCTTTGCAACCATCACCCATTGTTTGATACTCTGAACTGAGTCATCCTTGGGTTTACTGATCAGTGTTGGAGTCTGGATAGAACTGAAGTTAGGAGGTGTAAGAGGAGACTGGAAGGGAACACAGTGAGAAGAAGGGAATGAATGGCCCCAGGACACAGTTGCTAGGTGGCAGAATTTCNCATAGTCACGGTCCTCTGACTTCTCTTCCTAGGACTGTGCATAACAGAATGAGGAAGAGTCCACTTGGTTCCTTTTCCAGTGTTAACTCAGACCTGTGACCAAGGCCTGTATGCAAGTGTTGCTTTGTTCCCATGGCTAGGTCTCANAGTCTGAGCAGATCCCATATGACACAATCTAGCACTCATAAGCAATTCTCTGGAGCCAGATTGCCTAGGGAAAGACCCTATGTCTGTTACCCAAGGTGCTCTTAGCCAAGGTAGTTAGCTTTCCTGCAACCCAGTCTCCAGATCTGTACTGTGGGGAGGATGATCGTACATTCCTGTCAGTATTGATCAAAGTCAATTATCCCAGTGTAATTATTCATGGTGTTCCCTTTCCTTCCCATATGTGTTTTGATTTGTATGACACATCCTTGAGGTTACCCTAAACATAGGCTATTAATAATACCTCCTTTATAAGACTGTAAGCTTAAGTGTGTGAGAACACTTAGATTATTGACAGATAATATATAGCCATGTGTTACTAATTATGTCTTGGATATGATAACACTGTAGGGCTGCCACAAAGAATTCTTACAAATAGAGAATTTCAAGCAATGAGAATTTCCTTACCAGTTGTTTTAGATGCTGCAGGATGGAAATTAAGGTGTTGGCTGANCTGTATCCACACCATCTGCTTTATCTAAAAACCTATCCCTTCTCCAGTTCCTGGTGACCATGGACATTCCTTGGCTTGTGGCAACATCATTCCCATGTGCCTTCATCTTCACTTGTTTACTTGGTTTGTTTTCCTCTGTTTGTTCCTGTCCAATTTTTCATCTTCTCCCAAAGATACCAGTCACTGGGTTAGGGATAAGACAGGAACTCATTTTAACTTCATTACCTCGTCAAAGACCCTATTCCCAGACATGGCAAGTTCACAAATTTCTGAGCAGATGCTAATCTGTGGGATGCATCATTCAGTCTTATAAAGACACAGCCCTCAGCTCACAGTTACGCTTTAATCTATTTGACTTTTATACCTAGTGCAAGACTTCATTTAGCACAGTGGGTAGTTGATTGTCCATTGATAGATACAACGCTGCTGAAAGATGATCTGTGTTGGTTCACGGTGGAGCCACTGCTGGCAATGGAATTAGGGAAAACAGGGAAGGGAGAAAACGAATTTCTTCCTCTGATCTCCCCCTCAGTGGAGAATTCTATCTTCTAGGAGCTGTCAATCTCCTTGCTTGCTCACCCTTTGGCTAGTATTTGAAAAAGTGAAAAAAAAAAAAAGACATCTTCAAATCATTCTTAAAAGGACAAAATTCAACCACGCAAATCAACAACCACAAACACAAAATCCAACAGAAAGCCCCCCTAGCACATCAAGGAGATGCTGGTGCCTGAGCTGAAATCGCTTTTCCATAATATAGTGAAACATATTAAATTCAATAGACATCAAAGGAACTTTGGGAGCAGTTGCTGAATTTCTCAAAATAAACAGGGCTTTCAAAGAAAGCATTGGGATNGTGGGGGTGGGAACACATTTGGAGGGGGCCAAACATGGAATCCCCCCAGTTTTCCATCAAAGAGCGAATTCTTTAAAGATTGGTAATAAATGAAGACTTGAAAAAGAGTTTTTGACCCAAACTGCCCCAGGTCCAGATAGAGACTGCAAATGACAAGTCCATCTCCAAATGACAGAGCTGGATGATTCTGTCCCTGGCTTTCTTCTGCAGGTTATTCAAAATGAGGAAATCATTTTAGACAAAAGGGATTCTGGTAAGTGAAAGGCAGCTTCGTGTGGGCCGAAAAGCAGCAGACGGCTTTTGTGTTTCCAGCAGCTAAATGGCAAGTGTGGCACCCTCAATGTTGGAGAGATTAACATTTCAAAATCTCAAGGTGTGTGTGTATGTGTGTGTATGACTGTGTGTGCATGTGCAAGTGTGTGTGTGAATGTATGTAAGAGTGTGCATGCNTCTGTGTGTGTGCCTATGTTGTGCATGTGTGTGAGTGTATGTGTATGTGTATATGTGTACCTAATAATGTGATTGAACTTCTGCCAGAAATGAGGTAAGGGTGNACCTACGGGCTTTGATAAAGCCCTCATATAGGATTCACTCTCCCTTTCCATGAGTTAGGTAGCATTCTTTGAGATCAACATAGTATAGAATCCCGAAGGTTGTGATTCAAATGCACAAAACAGAGTTCTAGAAAGTCTAAGTACATTGTCCGACATCACAGATTCATTGAGTTACAGTCCCTCATCAGGGGGTTAAGTCTTTACTTATATAATCATTTCTATAGCCAGGACTCTCTAGGGTATCAAAATCAGAGGATGCACTAGTCCCTTATAAAAATACAAGGTTTTGCATATGAACTGTATACATCTTCCCATATACTTCAAATCATCTCTAGCTGACCTACAAAGCTAACGTCAGGTAGATGCTGTATAAATAGCTGTCACATTTTGGGGGGGGGATGACAAGAAAAAGTCTGTAAATGTCCAGTGTAAATACATTATCTTGAGTAATTCCAAATCTGTTTTGGTTAAATCTGCAGATGTAGGGCCCATTAGTAGAGGGCTGACTGTACAGTTGAGTCAAGAGATGTTCTCAGCTATTGATACATCCAAGACCCTCAGCACAATGGTTCCCAAATGTGAGTCACTGTCAGAATCACCTGTGTTGGTCTTCCAAAGGCTTCTATTTTGAGGAAAGCATCAGTGAACACTGATGAGCAGGTGTCTCNTTTCTCCCAGGTAACTACCTAGGAGAGTACTGGGTGCTTTGCTAAGNATGGTTACCTTGTGCAAACCTGCCCAGCTGTGTCCNGAAACAGCTCTAACCTTTCACATTCTCACCAGCAGAGCTGGAACATCCACTCACCCCACAATATCCTGACACTTGCAGTGGTTAATCTTCCCATTCTAGTCATTCCAACCTTCATGAGGTATTGTTTCCTTATGGATTTCATTTGAATGTCCCTCGTGACCAATGAGTACCTTCTCATACNGGTAATTTTCCATCTATGTAACTTTCTGGTGAATTGTTCTAATCTTTATCCAGTTTTTATATTGAATTGTTTTAGTTCATTTGTTTGCCTTGTTTTTNTTTTAACTAAACAAAGGGGACAGCAAGATAGGTCAGAGGATAACGGCACTTACCACACAAGCCTGGTGGTCTGAGTTCCATACCAGAACCCGTGTAAAAGTGGAAAGAGAGAACTGACTTTACTAAGTTNTCCTCCAACTTCCACATATATACTAAAGCATAACCACATACATATCATGGAAGCCACAGTGGTGATGATGATGAATGGTGATGATGATGAAGGTGAATGATGATGATGGTGATGATAGTTTGGAGAGTTTGCACATGATATGTGTGTGTGTGTGTGTGTGTAATACCCCAAAGTGGAAATAACCTAAATATTTACTAACACATTCTGTTATAACCCAATTGTTTTATAATCTGAGGATAGAGTTACTTAGAAATAGGGGATATGGTACANGTTACAACATAGATTCATTTCGATATAATCATGCTGAATACCAGAGACCTGACACAAAAATATACATTTCTGAGTCCAAATGTGCAGAAAATTCCAAAAAATTTAAAGTGTTCTTTGGTGACAGCAAAGTAGTCTAGTTGTAGCCTGGTAGAGAGGAGACAGGAAGGATGGAGGAGAGAGATTACAAAGGCTTATGGGGAAACTTGGGGACATTGGACATGTTTATTATCTTGATTTTGGTGAGCGTCTCATGAGTGTATACATCTGTCAAAATTGGCCATGTTTTTCATGCTAAGCATCTTAAAAGAGAGCAAAAAAATCTAGGCTTGAGTTCTTATTCACTATTTACCAGCTGTGTAGGTCTGAAAATAAAAACAAAGCCCAAATAACTTATCTACATTTTAGCTTCCTTCATTTGTACAAATGGGCTAAAAACCAGACAAAAAATTGTTCTGAAGTGCCTGCCACTAACTAAGTTTCCATAAATGCGTGTTTGTTTATCTTCTATTTTCCCAATACCCAGCTCCACTCCTCCACCCCCAATCCCTCCTCACAAGAGAAGAGCTGGGACCTCCTTCTTTGTGTATGTGTGTGTGTGTGTGTGTGTGTGTGTGTGCGCGCGCGCGTGCGCGCGCACATATATGCGTGCTCAGGTGCACACTCTGAGTATGTGCACATGCAGGAGTGACTTAACTGTGTACCCTGGGATCAGGGTGAGATCACCTGACTAACCAAGGGTTAGCGTGAAGGTCCCGGAAGATACTAGGAGAATTAGCTTTACCATCCACATTTACCTACTTCATAAATCCCCCACCAAAATGCTTAAGGAACAACCTCAGCTCCCATAAGGCAGTATGGTGATTAATGTTTATCTTCATTCCACATCAGGGCCCTCGGGCTGGCAGCTTCCCTCCTTCCCNGCTGTCCTTTATCACGCTGTTAACTGGTTAGCTGGCTTACATTTTGCAGGCAGAACTGAAGGGAGGCAGCCAAGCAGCTTTCTTTCTTTGCCTCCCTGCCTCTCCCTCCCCTTTTGTAAGCTCTTTGCCTCCTGCTTCATTGTCCTACAATGCTCTCCAGGTGCACGTGTGTGAGTGTGTGCCACACAAGCGCGCAGACACAGGTTCGCACCCACCCGCTTCTTGCAGCTGGGGCCAGGGCTTTGAAAGTCTCTTATCATCGTGGTGCACATGTGCTGGATTGTGGGTGCTTTTGCGGGGGTAGAAAGGAGGCAGAGGGGAGTGGGGAGGAGAAAACAGAGCTCCCAGCTCCCCTGGTCTCTGTCTTCTTTGTCAAGATGAAATTTCAGATGCTACTGGGTGTCTTGTCAGCAAATCTTTTGCAAAATAAATGGGAGTAATAATATATATGTAGTATATTTAAAAAGCTGATTTGTTCAGTATTTAGCCCATGGAGAGGTTGTATGCAAATGTAGAGGAAATGCCTGACTCCTCATGTGGCTGTGACTCCAGGTGTAACAGACACGGAACCACAGCCAAGGGAAAGAAAAGCACTCANTGAATGCCTACTNTGTGCTAAGTCCTTTCCGGAACCTGAGCTTATGTGATTCTTGGTGCCTGCTATAAGTGGTGGGTAATCAGTCAACCATGCCTGACTAGAGTGAGTTGGGAGTCTCCCAGGCCCTCTTGTCAACCACAGAGAACTAGTGCGGTGAATTGACTTCCAGTGAGTGTGGGGCACAGAGGGCTGAAAGCAGCACGGATATGGAGAGTTTGGGACTTTCCCAGTAGATTGAAACACTTATTTCCGGTTCCTCCTCCTTCCTTTGAACTTATTTACTGGCTTCATTAAGGACACACTCTGCTTACTATGAGGCTGCAGACTCTGCTTACTATGAGGCTGCAGGCTACACTTACTGAATTAACAGAAAAACAAAATAAACCCTACTACTTCAGATAATGAAACAAGTTCTGCTTTGGAACAACTTTTAAACAGGATGCAGCCTCTCCTAAAAGATAAAAGACAGGGTCAGAGTTTGACAGAGCCTCCTGCCGTACCACCCAGGTTTCTCTCTGTCTCCTCTGTGGTAGACATTCTGGAACTTTCCATCTTTAAGCAACATA
>LZPO01117908.1:0-12737 GCA_001675575.1 Neotoma lepida
GACATTTAAATGATGCTGCAGGTTCAAACGGAAATGCAAAGCGTATGAAATTATAAGACAATTTCAAGAATGTAGCAGGAATGAAAATACACCCAGAAACCATGAGTGTAGCCCCTTCTGTTACTCTCCTTTATCCAACACAAATCCCTCTTAGCTGTCCTGTAATTACAGTACCAATATTGAGCTCTCTGAGGGCTGAAGGGGTTATAGACTAAGCCTCTGGTGGACTGAACTTGGATCACAGGCTCAGCATCATGTCAGACTCCCGTTGCCAGATGATACCCATGGTGCCTAGCACAACATGCATTACATGGCACCATTTTCTGGGCTGTCAGGAGTGGAGGCATCAGGCACAGCCCAAGTTCTATGTCAGTTCCCACTGCCAGGATCCTCTTATCTGGAAGAGGGATGAAGTCCCAGAAGGGCAGGACTCAGCATTTCTTGGGTCTAAAGAGATCTTACTCATTCCAAGTAGCCAGTGTTTTATTCTTTCAAATGAGTGAGGGGTGGAGAATTGCTACCTGCTAGTGTCAGGAAAGATCCACACAGAAAATAGATGGGAAAAATCAAAATGGAGAAACAAACTTTTGCTGATAAAACTTGAGGCAAGGAGGGAATGGAAAAACAAGGCAAAACACAGCCAGAGGAGAAGACTAGGAAGGCCCTAAGAGATGAGCTGTAAAAGAGGTGGCCCACCTGAGTGCTGGTGGACTGGGAAGGCACGGGCCTCAGAGAGCCCACTTGGGTCTTTTTATCCAGCCTCCTTGGTGTCCCCCACACTTGGCATTTGGGTCAAGAACAGCTCATAAGGGAGGGTTGAGGCCCTGCACGCAGAGGTGGAGTGGGACTCATGGCCATTGTCTACTTACCAATGTGTGCTGGACCCAAACTCAGCTTCCCATTTTTCTTCTCAGCTCGCTGTTAGAGAGCTTGTGCNGAACATGTTCTCTCACACATGTGACTCTGGAAGTGAGTTGTTAGGTCTCATTGCCTGAATCACAGATTGGTTCCGCAAAATTTCAGCCTTCCTGAAACAAACTGAAAGGACTAACCCATGAGCATAGATGGGGTCTTGTAAAATGCTGTCTGCCTAGGGCCTTTGCCATTTAAAGGCCTTTGTGTAATAATGAAAAATACAGAATAGTATTGCAGCAACGCAGACCTCCTCCTCTGGGCTACACCTGCAGAAGGAAGGCGCTGGCTGAGTTACAGGCTGGTGAAGGACTGTGTCAGGACTGTGGCTGTCTAGGCAGCCTTCCACATGCCTCTCTTGGACCCTACTGTGTGGAAGTTGTCACTGTTCACTCACATTGTGGACACAATTCCTTTTCAATCTGCAGAACAGCTGAACAGATCCCCAGAAAGGAATAAAATCCAGTTTTCACTTCAGAGGCTCCTGGTCTGTCGCTCTGGTATTCTAAACAAGTCTCAGTTGGGATTTGCTTTTGTGACCTGGAAATTTTATTCTCCTTCACATTCCAGAATTCCCTGTGAAGCAGCCCTGTGACAGGGTGGGTTTTCCCTGAAATAATGGAAAGAATTTCTCCTATGGGATTGGAGTCTCTATCACACAGCGTAAACACTCTTGAGGTGGAGAGGTGACATGTGGTATCAGCCAGCAGGGCCAGACCACAGACTCAGAGGAGTCCAGAGTGCACCACACACACGCCTGTGAGATCTGGTTCTGCAGCATGCATGGGAAGCCCTGTGACTGGTGATTTCCCATGGTCACAGGGTCATTTTCTGACAAAGCAC
Organism: Neotoma lepida; assembly: GCA_001675575.1. Classification (NCBI taxonomy): domain Eukaryota; kingdom Metazoa; phylum Chordata; class Mammalia; order Rodentia; family Cricetidae; genus Neotoma; species Neotoma lepida. Next base: position 1,756 of record LZPO01117908.1, read on the forward strand.
CTCACGGGCTGACTCACCCCTGCCTGCATGCACCAGAGACCTGCCCCAGGGTAATTCCAAACCCCAAATTAATCCCATGCCCTGAACATCCTCAGCTTTCTCCACTTGAATTTTTTTCCTTCAGTACTGGGGATTGAACCCAGAGCCTCATGCATGCTAGGCGAAGCTAGCCCTAAGCTGTTCACCCAGCTCTCTGTGAAATCCTTACGGTTCCTGCCCTTAACCTCCTATACACCCCTCCCTGGTTCATCTTAAAAACTCCTCAATGAATTCACTCTGTCTTCTTTTGTCAGTCTTAAGCACCTCTAGTTTCATGGCTTTCTTTGTTATGTGTCTCCCCAAGGGCTAGTTTTTATACATAATTTTTAATTTCCAACAGGAGAAGCAAAGTATAGTTGAAGTGTGTGTGTAGGCTTTTGTGGCCTTAATTTGAAATCTCACTGTAACTTGGGCCAAGTTGAGGGACCTTCTGATGTTAGTCTCTTGTCTCATTTTGTTTATGAAAGTGACCCTATGGGGCCTGGTGCAGTTAGTTCTCACTCTGCAGCTCAGATTTAGTGTCTGGCCAGAAGTAGACACTAAATAAATGATTTGATAAGTGGTCTCACTCCCTTCGGGTTGCTTGACTCAGATTCCAAAGATAGATCAAAGGGAGTAGAAAAGCCTCCACGAAACAGGGATTTATGAAGTCGTACCAATTTTGTTATGAAAATCATGTTGCACAAGGATCCAAAATTAGACAAGGTGCTCCTTGTTAAAAATAACAATTTGCTAGATCTAATGTCCCCCACTAAAGCCTTTACCTACCCAAACTTGAACTTCTTCTGCCCTTCGAGAGAAACTCTCTTGAGTTGGCATTTGTGTAGTACTTGATTTGTGTGATGAGTGAAGCATTGTTGTACAGCTCATTGTCATANAAACTGTGGTCACTGGCTTCCCTGAAACACTAGGACAGTGCTGTGCACAAAGGCAGCCAGTAACTGTTACTTCTGCCTTCACAGGCCCACGTCACAGGCTCAATGCATGGTTACTGCNAAGTCACCCNCAGAGACTCAGCGCTGTCCTCTCACATGCCAGGCCAGCTCAAGAGCTGTCAGAGCTCTGCCTTAGGGGTCAGCAGTGTGCACGGGCCCAGGGACCTGACTCAGCTCTCGCTTATTTTCAGTCCATCAGTGAATACATGCAGATCTTTGGCAGGCGTTGTCTAGCATGCTCCATGCTACAAGCTACAAGATAACAGTCAGTCACCTTGGAAGTTAAGTACCCAGGGGCACTTCTCACTCAGAGTACCCATTACCTAGAACATTGGTTAAGTTTGGGACAGTAGGTGGACTCATTTGGTTTCCTGACTTTGCTCNTGTCGACAACAGACTCACTTCACTGTAGGACAGTGGCCTTATGTCAGGTCAGCCAGCTGTCAACGTGCCCTAGAGGTTCTACCGATGAAGAGATTTCAGCCCCCCTCACACATACACACCCTCCATTCCTGCATCCCTCTCTCTCCCTCTCCATATATGGCCATCTAGTTCTGGCACCAGACACACACTGACTGAGATCCTCTCAGTGAGCATCTATTTGGACAAATGGCCACGCCAGCATATCTCATCCTTGTGTTAATGAGGTTGAATCTAGAACTCTAGCCTTGACCCTGCTCAGCATTCACATGCTCCATTACTAACAGCTGCTGTCAGTGACAGAGACTGCATTTTTCTTGAGATAGAGTGGGTTGTCCTTTCTGGGCTCAGGAAAACCATCAGAGGAAGGAAGAGCTTGTCAAAGAGCCAGCTAGTGTGCCTTGAAATGCATCTGGTTTTATTCATGCTGAGTCTTTCCAGGTGAAGTGAGCTAAATCATAAACTACAAAACGAAAGCAGATTTCCCTAAGCACACCCACGTGGAACAACACACTGAGTTTACCACCGTGTATCAGGCCCTGCTCGGGACAGAGAAGCTGTAATTGCTTTTCTTTTCCTGATGGCTGGATTGCTGGTGTGGATAGGAACCCTCTCCTCTCCTATGGGTTGCTCCAAGGACTGCTTTGGTCATTTTGACTGTCGAAGAATGAAAGATTCCCTAATGGTGCCCTGGGCTGCAGAATAGGGGCCTAGGAACAGGTTGAGACTTGTTATGTGTCAGAGGTGCTTTGGGGGTAGGATATTAGTAGGCTGTGAGCTTTCAGTAGAGTGTGGGACTTATTTGTCCCAGACCAAAAACAATAGGAAGGACCCACCCTGTGGAGGCCAAAGCTGGTCTTCAACAGATGCTCGAGTTTGCTGTAGGGCATCCGGGCAAGTGCTCTTNAGCCAATCAATATGGCATGGAACTTCCAGAAAATATGCCCAGTCTTAGAGGTTACATGTCACGCCACACATGGCTGGAAGCTGCCAGTGCCCAGCACATGTTACCCATGGGAATGTCTCCCCTTTGTGCTCCTTACTTCAACATACCCCCTCCAGGGTCAAACTCATTTTCAGCAAATCCCCATTAGAAGACCAGGTCCTCTGTACCCTCCTCCCATCATCCTCAGTCAACACTTACTGATTTCAACAAGTAAAAAATCAAGCATTTGGCTCACAGTTCTGGTCTTCCCTGTTTAATCGATGAAGAGCCCCCTCTCTTTCCTGGCCCCACCCCCACCCCCAGCAGTGTTGTACTGATGACAGCGATTAGGCCAAGCTGCAGAACTTAATAAGCATGGGCTTTCAGTTCCCATTTTTGGCATATTTTCATGAATTAACTCTTGCAGTGACATGCTGGACCATGCCACACGTTCACAGGCCACATGGCAGGGACAGTGGGGCACTGTGTGTGTGGCCCAAGTAATGACCTATAGGATGAGTGTGCCCAGCTCCATTAGTCCTGTAGAGCGTGAGTACTTATGTTCTCACTCATATGCAGGTGGACACTGGGGCAGATAGGGTGATGACAAGAGGCAAGGAGGTGAGTGACCACATAGTATCCACAGATCCCAAGAAAGACAGTGATGGGTCTATCAGAATGCTAAACTGCGTGTGAGGCATGAAGAATCGCATGACCTGGCACCCCAGACAACAGAGTTTCACACTTTTCTCCCAATCTGAGGCACACTGGCTTCTCAGGACTAACTAAAATTGGCATGAGGGCCAGGCACAATAGTGAATGCCTGTAGTCACAGCTACTGGGGTGCTGAGGTGGGAGAATCACTCAAACCCGACTTGAAACCAACCTAGGCAACAGAATAATAGTATGCTAGATGCTGTGTAGAAATACGGAGTATAGGGAGCCTGGGGGAAGGGTTTCTGGGACAAATAACTGGCTTATGCTCATAAAGGCAGGGATTGGAGGCACAGAGTAACACCAGAGACAGGACACCTTCTCCCACGCTGGAGAGAAGAGAGGCAGAGAGCAGAGGCCCAGCAGAGGGACCCGAGCCCAGGGAGTTCTGAGGCCTGCGGGGGTGCTGAGTACAGTTGAGATGGACCACTCTGAAGGAATCCAGAGGTCGCCATCTGCAACAGTTATGCTAATGTATATTCTGGCATGCGCCGACACATCCCAAGCCATATCCCCACAGATGCACNAGAAACAGAGAACAAGACCATGACAGCACATGCCCAGAGAGTGCAGTGGTTCCCAGAGGAAAGAATGGAAGGCCTGCAGGGATGTGAGCCTCTCACTTCATAGCACAGCATGCTCAGCTGGCCTGAGTCCTTACCCAGAAAAAGTCTTCAGAACCATCCTACCACTGTTTGGTTTTAGAGGATAACAGTAGGGGAGACATTCATAACAAAGGAGTCTCCCCAGACCACATACTGCTGTTGAGAGCAGAATCATACTTCTGGAGTTCCATAGGATGTAACATTGTTAACACTCCCCTTTGTAGATTATAAGAAATATTGTTACTTAAATATAGTTCACACATACCATGAAATACCACATATTACGATCAATTCACGATTTTTTAGAATATTCAAAAGGGTTCACAACAATCACCACTCTCTAATTCCAGAACTTTTTTATCGATCCAAAAGAATTTCTGCATCCTCTGACAGTTGGTCCATAATCTTCCCTATCCCCAACTCCTGTAACCATTTATCTGATTTCTATCTCTAAAACTTACCTATTTGGGACATTTCATGTGAGTGGAATTGTACTGTATTTGAATTTTTATGCCAGGCTTTTCTCCTTTACTTTTCTTTCAGGGTTCATCTAGCCTGAACTACATAATCAGTGCCTCATCCCTTTTATGGATGAATAATATTCTATTTTGTGAGCATACTACATTTCATCTGTTTATCAGTTAGCAGATAGTTGGATTATTTCTACTCTTGCAAATAGTGCTGATGTGAATATTCCTGCACTAGTTTTTATTTGAGCATATGTTTTCAATTATGTTGATTATATACTAGAAGTTAAACTGTTGGTCTGGGTAGTAGTTCCATGTAACCTTTCAAAGAACCATCAGACTGCTTTCTGTACCTTTTTACACTCCACTGCTACGATGTGAAGGCTCCAATACTCTACACTCCTACCAACACTTGTTACTGTCCATTTAAAAATTATAGCCATCTCAGTAGGTCTGAAGTGCCAGCTCAGTATAGTTTCAATTACATTTCCCTAGTAACTAATAATCTTAAGTGTATTTTCATGTACTTATTGGTCGTATCAGGATCATTTGGCAAAATGACCATTCAAATTCTTTGCCTAATTTTAAGTTTGACAAAGTACCTAATTGTACTAAGATTTTTGCACAACATACTTTCCTAAACAATACAATATCATAAATTGATATTCTCCTCCCAAAAATAACATGTCGTAAATCCAAAGCCAAGGCAAACTGTAAAGGAGTATGTTCCTCCTGGCCAGGACACTGCAGGATCAGTGTGCCTACATTCACAAAATGCTTTCAGTGGCCTGAGAAAACTCATGCCCATTAAAGCTACTTTTTGTTTTTAGAATATTACCAAGAAATTATAGGACAGGGACAGGTCCACAAAATCATGTTTAGTGACTAAATGAACAAGCAAGCTGTAGATGAGATGCCAGGACTGGTTACTGATCGAGGCTCCGTTCTCTTTTGTTGTGAACCTGGTGAATGGAAAGACATAGCTGTTGACCTATACCCATTCCTATGTATGTCTTTTGAAGTATGGGACTGATCACAAACTCCCCGTGCAGGAGGCAGCCCTCCTTGCAGGATTTGCATAGCTGGTGTGCATCAGAAGCTTGTATCCATGCTTGTTTTCAGCTTGCATCTCTCACCCAGGAAGGTCAGGTGGTGAATGGGCCAAGGAACCCTCCAAGTTCCTACCCAGGGCTTTGGCCATCTCTAGGTGGGTCTCCTGTAGCAGCTGGATATGGCTGAGTACCCTTTGACCAGCCTTCTTCTTACATAACCTTTAGAGCATTTGCAAATGTTCCTTTGTAAATGACTTTCAGACTGTTCTGCTTAAGAAATGAAGCAGTCTTCAGGTTTCTCATCTTGCACCCTCTTTAGCTCCTGAGACCCACCACCTCATTTGCATGCCAGCTAAATTTTCATAACAAAATATACCCCAAACTTGCCTTGCCCAACCCATTGCAGTCAGGCAAGTTTTACTTTTGTTGTACTGGGGCTTATTGTCTCCTGTCATTTGTCCAGCAGGTTTCTAGTTACAACCAAATGATGCTTAGATTAGGTTTCGTTGCATATATGTTTTTGGTCTGTGTTTCAAAGAGTCCTACCCTCTGGGCCCAGAGCCTCACCAAGATTGGCCTGCCATGACTGAACAATGGATCTCACCAGGGTGTCTCTGCCACCTTGAGGTCAGGTGGCTGTGTGGCCTTCAGCTAGATGTTCATAGGCTGTTTTTCCCTTTCCATTCCACTCAAACCTGAAATTAGTATTTTGGGAGGATAGGAGAGGCTCATAAGGCACAGGGAACAAATGCCAGCGTGCCACTGATAAAGCTGGCCTTTGCTGCAGAGGGGACCCTCAGGGCCCATTCAGTACAACGCGGCTGCAGAGGATATCCTGCCCAGCCGAACGATATGGGGGAAATGGAGTCACTTCCTCACCAGCTGCTTCACTCAGGTAGAAACAGCCCTCACTTCCTTGTGAGTGCGTGCTTCTGTTTTTGCTCAGAGCCAAGTCTAGTGTCAAGACAATCACGGTTTCCTTGTCCTCCCAGAGAGCTTCCGGGCTCTGCTGATGGCTTGTGTTCTTTCCTCCCTTCGCCTTTACTGCCCTCTCTCACTGGCATCCTCTTGGGCCCAAAGTTTTAATATCAGCAAATAGATGATGGTCTACAATTCAGAACAACCTAGCATCTTTATGTCTGCCTGAATGTGCAGAAATAGCCCTTGACCTTGGTCCTTTCCCTTGTTTCATGTAACAGACATTAATACAGCCAGCTTCAATGTCCTGGATTGTTGTACATTTACTTCTAGAGAGCATTTTATAAGTGTGTCTTTCCAGTATGGGTACAACACTACAGGTCTCCCCAACAGAGGTAAGTGGTTAGATGCTGCCAGGGATACCTCCCTCAGGGAGGTTCACAGTGAGTGATGAAAGTGATGCAATGCAGTGCAGAAGCTGACCAGCGAGGTTCCACATAGTGATGTGCTGCGTCCTTGGGAATGGACTGAGCATCAGGGCCTGTGGGAAGGAACTGCAGGCCACTGCAAAGAACAGTGAGTTTTCTATAAGTTGGTTTTTTATTTGGTCTTCAAGTATCCCTTCTCTTAAAAATGTCCAGTAGATTATGTTTGGAAATCTTGCTGTACAATGAAAGAAATCAGCTTCTTCCACTTTCGTGTGTATTTGTCAAATGGCTAGTAGATGACAGACCTCTGCTCCAGGGATCTAGAGAGAAACAAAATATGGACCTGCAGCTCCAGGTACTAATGGTTGGATGAGACAAACACGGAAACAGATAATATCCATGCCATAGGTGGCAAGGGAATTAGTTAGCTTAGTGCTGAGGAAAACTGCCTGTAAAAAATGGTGTTTCAGGTCTGTGAATGAGCAAGAGTTCACTGAAAAGCAGAAGAAACAGAGAAGAACCAGGCTAAGCCAGAGCCTGGAAGCCTTGGTCTTTAAGAATAAGCGTGAAGGTGACAGGTTCATAACTAGATGGATCATTCTGGCTATAATAGGAAAATATTTAATGGCAGAGCACAAGACTGGAGGAAGAGAGCATGGATTGGAAACCATACAGTAATTGGGAGATGTGGTAACGGAGACAGATCTGTGTTGGTGGTCATCAGTGCTGTGGATATCACCCTCTCTACCCTTCTACCTTTCCTCTGCAGTGTTAACTAACTTCACGTCCAGCTCCAGGCCACAAGAAACCTGTGTTTCTGCTCTAAAGCCCACTTCTCCCATGCATACAATGGAATCNCTATGGTCCTAGCACTTGTGTAGGCACAACGTCAAGCTCTGCATACCAGGAGCTACGCAGACATTTCCCAGCTCACTGTTCCACAATGGCTCATAGGTTTCTCCATCAGGGTTAATCTCCAAAAGGATGGAGCCTTTCTTGCTGGAAGAGGAGATTCTACCTTGGCCCTTTCCCTTCTCTCACTTCCACTCGTTAGCTACAGCGTCTTGGGGTCAACTCCCAGGTAGACAGCTTACACTCAGTCTTTGTCTTTGGGTCTGTTTGTGGGGGACCCAACCTAACAGTACAATTCTTTCAAGTCAGTGCCATGTGCACCGTAATCACAGGAAGAAGGACAGACTTGGTGGAGGGAATGATGCTGGCCTTCACACAGGGCAGGTTTATTGTAATTCCTACAGGACATGTTAGAATGCAACTAGAGGTTAAAGAGATGACTTGGTTGGCAAAGTGCCTGCTGCACAGCATGAGGGTCTAAATTTAATCACTAGCACCCATGTAAAACCTAGGATGACATCAGGCACCTGTAAGCCCAGCACAAGGGAANCAGAGACCGGAGAGGGTTCCTTGAATTCACCAGCCATCCCGTTTAGCCGAATTGTTGGGCTTTAGTTCAATGTCTCAAAAAATAAGACAGAAAGTAACTGAAGAAGACACCCAATGTTAACTTGTGGCTTTCACATGTGTGTGCACCTTAATGCATATATACACACACCCCATATGAACATAGACACATAACAAACAAGTGTGTGTGTGTGTGTGTGTGTGTACCCACATGCATATATGCACACCCCATATGAACACAGACGTACAACACACACAAGAAAGCAACTAGAATATGAATCTGGCAGCTTGAATGAGAATAGGAATGAATATAATAACTTCAGAGACTATCACAAGGGTGGTATTTAAGATGGGGACAGAAAAAGGGATTGACAAAGAGAGAGAGACAGTGATCTAGGCAGAAGCTAGGGGCATCAAACACATGTCTGGACCATCAGAGGAGGAGGTGCCCATGAAGGGTACAGCAAGGAAAGTCTCCAGAAAGCAAGAGGAGCCCCAAAGAGTGTGGAGCGTGGATGATTTGCAGTGGCCAAAGGCCCTTGTGCAGTGCTGCCTGACAAGCATGCTGCAGTTAACTATGCAGCAGGTGTGACTGCTGGGGATGGTCTCAGAAGCATAGGAGAGGAATGAATAAGACTATAGTGAAATGGAGGTGGGAAGGGAACCAAAGATAGGGGTTGGCAGTGTGTCTGGGAGGAGAAAGAGAGAAGACACCAGTTCAGGCGGATCATGCATCAGCAAGACACTGTGAGGACAATCAGAATGTTTACATGCCAAGGAAAAGAGGCAGAAGAGTCAAGTTGAAATAGTGCTGGAGTGGGGGCAATTGGTGGAGGAAGGTTCCAGAAGCCATAGAAGACGTAGAACCAGGCTTAAGGGTGGAGATTAGTGAACCCAAACAAGTTCTTGTGGTGGTTTGTGCTCATTGGTCCCAATTTACTCAGAAAGGGGTGTCATTAGCTGGAAGGAAAGCAGTCCACACAGGAAAAGCGGTGGCTGTTCGGGGCAGTCATGGGAAAGACAGATCTGACAAAGGGGGAATTGCCACATGATTTGGAAGCTTTGAGTCAAGTGTTCTATCATGGTGTAGTTTTTGGTGTTTTATTTTGAAATACCTGGATGCTCAGCTGAGGCACAATGTGGAATGGAGTAGAACCTGGCGGGGGGGGGCACACATACACATGTGCATGAACATGTGTGTGTTCACATGCATGCACACCAGTGTGTAGGTGTTTGTTATGATACACTAGCGTGTTTCAAAGTGTGTTTGCATTTCGTGGACTCATATATGGATGTGTTGGTCTTATTTTCAGACATTTAAATTATTTGGGGGTCCTTCTGTTAAACACAACTTGGGGGTTTTGTTAAGTTCTCAAGTTAAATAACTGTAAGTGTAATCATTGAGGAAAAGGTAGCATTTCTAAGTCCTTTGAGAAGCATTCCTAGATCCCAGGGTCTCTTCATTCACCCTTGCCTGGGGTCACAGCCTGGACAAGGCTTCTTGGAAAGCCCAGCCTCAGCCAGCCCAGGCACACCCTTTTGGGCTCTTGATATTATTTAAATATTGTGCATTTTTGCCAACCAGCTCAGTCTGAGTTTTCTAAGCTTATTTTCTCTTAGCCTAAATGATGCTTCTTAGAAGATTCTGAGTGGGAGAAGGAAAATTTGGAGGGTGAGCAGCCTCCAGAGGGAAGTATGAGAGAGACTGAGAATGGAGGTCCAGAGACAGGCTGAGCGCCACCCCATGGTGCAGTGTGGAGCAATGTGGATACTCTAGCCTGTCTGTTCTGTCTGTCCCTACTCTGGGTGGGGTACTTTGCCTTATGGGTCACCCTGGGTGAACACAGACTAAGGCCAGCTGTGGCCTCTGAGTTTGAAATTTGCACAGAACCAGATGGGGGGAGGTGGGGACTAGCAGAGGACAGAAAGACCTTCCTGGGGCCTGTGAGCATCCCTAATCCCTGCAGATGTAGTGTAGGAAGTTTTGCCAGCCTTGACATGAGCAAGGACCCTGCAGCCACTGGACATGTAGACAGGGTTTAGCCAGAATTACATTCAAAAACCTGGGTTTTATTTCCTACTTTTTTTAAAAGAAAATATTTAATTAATTTATTTATTTTATTATGTATATTGGGGAGTAAGGATGTACACATGAGTGCAGGTCCCCACAGAGGCCATAGGCGTTGATGCCCTGGAACTGGATTTGCAGACAGCTGTGGGTTGCCCAATCTGAGTGTTGGGAATTGAACTTGGGTTCTCTGCAAGAACAGCATATGGTCTTAACCACTAAGCCATCTGTCCAGCCTCTTTGTTTTTTTTGTAATACATAAAATGGGCAAATTTGTAGTTTAAAAATGGCTTTTAAACCTAAACAAGTAATGACAGGCTGTTTAAATAGACTTCAGAAATCTCCCTAATCAGGATGCATGAAAAAGTAAGAATCTCTTTAAAAATGGTTCTTCAGAGGTTAGGTCCTGGACCCACAGGGTCCCCTTGTATTGGAATTACAGAGGACAGGGCTTAGGGGCCACGTGCAATCTCCAGGGATTAAATGATTCACCACCACCCTGTCCTACAATCTGATGGACTAGTTAGTAATCTATACGGGACAAGGGGCCATTGTACTGCCACTTCCATCTCGAGAGCCAAAGGTGGCTCCTTAGGGAGCATGGAGCAGCTTCCATGCAGGAGCAGGTAGGCATGCCCACAGGAGGGCATAGGCAGGTGGAACTTGTGTGGCACTATCAAAGACCAACATGGAGGGCACACAAGAGGACACATTGTTGTTTCTGAATCTGTTCCCCTTCTGTANCACACTGACAGACGAATTGAAGAAACATGTTACTCTTCACAGCCACCAATTGTACAGCTATGGGTGATGTAAACGAGGTTCAGGGTTGGATATTTGCTTAAGGCCACAAACTGATAGATTTCCAGAGCTGGAGAGTCACCTGGATCTTTCTGCATGTTCAGAGGCCTCCCTAGACCAAGGCCTCCCTAGACCTCGGGGCTTCAAAACCTGCCCCCACTCTTTGGGCCGGGAAAGACTAATTTAGCTCA
>LZPO01117908.1:15511-28018 GCA_001675575.1 Neotoma lepida
AAAAAAAAGATTTATTTATTTAAGACAGTTCCATTTAAACTCCAGGCTTTGGAAATCCTACCAGGAATTGACAAGCACCACTTGGTGGCTCCACCTGCTGGCCTGTGCCTATGGTCAGTAATCTGTTTTCCCGTATTGACCAGACTGGCCCACCGTCTAAAGAACAAATGGCCCAGGACCCTGACTGCTGAGGAAGCCTGTAGTCTGGCTGCTGGAAGCTGGGGAGAAGGCTCCGTGTGATCTGTATAAACTGGCCCTGGGGCTAGGATACTGTAGGGGCCAGATGCCTACAAGGAAGTCTGGTCTTCCTTGGGTGCAGAGGGGACTTTGTATATGACTCACATGGTACATACCCAGTCAGAGGACAAAGGCTGGAGACTTCAGATGGACTTGGTACCCACTGAGACATCCCCACTGAAAGACAGTGATGGGAAAATGCCCTTAAACCATAGGAAATTATTTTTTTAAGCTACCAATTGTGCCGAGAAGCATTTTAGCAGTTTATACAATATCATCCAGTACCTTAAGCCCTGATTGTAGATATTCATATATTTTGGATACACCCACCCCTCCTCCAATACTTACTCTGAGTAGGAAACAGAAGCTTCTAGATTCGAGGAAGTGGACGTGTGGTGACTTCTTCAGCATCAGGAAGAATGGGGTCACCCAGAACGTCAGGCAGCCACAAGTGCCTGCTTTTAGGAGACCAAGACCTGCAGAACCTACTCTGTGGCCCAGTGAGGCCTCGGCCTGGCTGAGCCTTGGCCCTTAACAGCCTCCGCACAGGGGTTGGAACAGAGCAGTTGGTCTCTGAATGTCTGGAAGTTGACAGAGCTCAGAATTGCACAGTAAAAAAGAGCAATAGTGAGACTCATTTACTGGGGCCTGCTTCATCTAGAGCATGAGCTCCAGAACTCTTCCTAAGACATTTGCCTCTGTAGAGAGAAGGTTCGGTGCCTGTCCCGCCAGAGNGCGTGGTGAGGGCAGGGACACCACCATACCAGAAAAGAAACCTGTGGCCCTTCAGGCAGCCACCAGTACCTGTTAGCAGTGATCTGTCATGTTTAAGGAAAGGCTTTAAATTACTTTGGGGAGGGTCATAAATCCTGTAGGAAGCACTGAAGCAGGGTCAAGGATTCAATGACCTGTGTCTATGGAATTACATGTAAAACATTATCTTGTCATTGTAGTTTGGTTTTATTTGGAAATCTGACAGAGGGAGAGAAAAAAAAAGGTTTCAGGTATGTATGGAATGTAGAAATTATCTGTACATCTGGGACACAAAAAAGTGAGAAATTATAGAGGAATAACAAAAGAAAGAAAATCTCCAGCTAATGGAAGGGGAAACATCATTTCTCCCAAGTTTAGAATTAGTGTGGAGACATTTGTGTAGTAACCTTGTGGCATTATCAGACTCTGTAGCATTCATCTATATGAACTTTGGAATGTCCTTCATTCAGTGTTTATTGCTGTGGTTGATATTTCAAAAGCTGCTTTCAGAAAGAATGCATGCATCTCAGCATTGTTTAAATTGTATCTAGTTATGACTTCTAGAATTTTTGTTAGCAAGACAAACAAAAAAGATAATTTTTCCATTTGCGATATTTGTCTCTTGATTCTTCAAAAGCATTCCTGAGAATGTAGGATAAGCCTGAGAGACAAGAGACCTGAGAGAGCCTGGGTTTCATCGCCCCCTCAGCTGCTTCATTTGGACTCACTTCTCTGCCTGTATAGACCCCCCAGATACTTATTATGATGGATATAGCTGTTGTTCATTTGACCTTATTTCTTCAAGGTTTACTCGTCTCTGGATGATTCAGCATTTAACTCAAGTTACCTAGGATTACATGCATGTTTGGTTAAACCCCTGAGGTTCATTCAGTTGGAAATCCAGATGGGGAAGAGAGCAAAGGGTTAGAATCTGGCTATGGCAGCTGGGCCTTCAGAGAGTTGCTTTGTATGGCCTGTTCCAACACAGATGTATCAGGAGTCCTCCTGCCCCTTCCCCTGGGCCTATCTCCCTGAAATGCAGAGGTGCCTTGCATCATGGAGAGGGCAAGAAAGTCAGACCTCCCCAGTAGGTCTCGGAGAACAGGATGGTCAGAACTTTTCAAGTTATTTTAATTTTTAAGCAAAATATTATCCTATGAAAGGTTTACATTCTTCACATGATGAATATGGAATAACAAACCTGTGCTGCTATCCTGCCAAGATCATTGTAATGGAGTCAGTTTGCAGTACNCGCCAAGTGGCGGGCTCCTTCAAGCTGCTTTAGAAGGAACTATGAAGAACACAGACATTTTTAATATAAAACCTGTTTCTCTTTTGGTTTTGTTGTTATTGTTCAAACTGGGATTTGTAGAGTATTTGAAAAAAATGTATTCATATATGTATTAAAAGGAAGAAAAAGGTCATAGGAGTCTTTCAGGTGTGGGATTTTGTTTTCTGATTTGAATGGCAAATTTGCCTAGTCACTGGACCCCAGTATTGGGACCCCAGCCACGGTACTGTGGCTGCTCTTGCTCTGAGAGTAGTTAATGGTGCATTTTTCTTGTTAAAAACATGTNAGAAGAAAAGAGTGTCTATAGAAGCCTTGACTGGTCTTTTTCTTCCTCCTTTTTAAAAAATAGTCTCAATTATTTTGCAATAAGGTAACAGAGAGCCATCCTCATTCATTTCATATTAAGAAAGCTTTCACACCCAAATCTCAAATTCCTCTGTAAGCTTTGGAGTCTTCTCTACATCAGAGTCGAGCAGACACAGAACATACACACTCCCTAAACTGGGCTGAGAGGCTCAGAGAAAGCCCATGAGAAGAATGCCTTCCTTCTATGGCTCCAGGAGCCTCACCCAGGCATTCTGAAAGAGAGATGGAAAAAATGGAGACGTTCATCCCTAATGACTTTCCAGGGCCTGGATATGTGTGCGGGCTTGAGATTTCCATGACAGCCACAGTTAGGGAAGCACTTTCATGTGGTTCAACTCAAACCCTCCATCCTGCCCGACTCACTTGTCTCTGCATGTTTGGGTGTGACCTTCACTCATACATACTTTCTTTTCCACTGACAAATACTATTTATTACATCTAAAAGCCTTGCTGTGTCTGAGGGTGGAGATAGCAGGGTTTAGGAAGTACTTATAAACCAAGAGGGATTATAATAATCAGGACTGAGTGTAGACAATGGGGATAATACCCACACATCTAGCTTCCACACTGAATAGAATGGGCAGAATTGTGAATAGTCTGTACTTGTAATCAAACCTAGACTAAAACAACTCATATATGTGAACTTCAACTCTAACTGTGCTTTGAAAGTGGTGGGTGTCTATACTTTCTTATCACTTATGGTTAGAAATGCACACCTACTCTATCAGGAAAAAATAACAGGAAAAGGTTGAAATATAAGCTGGTCTAAGGAAATTAGGGACCTGCTGAAGTTCTAGTCTGATCTTATTCTACGGTGTCTATTGCAGCCCAGACAAATATGGTTACACACTTCTTAAGAAATACAATTCTACATTTTCAGGCCCATGAAGGCTCTAATCAGATCTGTATTGTTGCCCAATTTGGATCTTTCAGGGATTTTTCTATGTCATTATTATTATAGGGACAAAGGGCGTTTGTTATGAGGTGGGAGGGAGGAAGAATTCTTATGTGAATACAGCATTCCCCTGATTGGATCAGGGTGTGATGGTCTTCTGCAAAATCAGAACTGTGGGGAACCAGGGACTTTTACAGGGGTCAATGTTATGTTCCTCTAAAGGCTCCTTGCAAGAACTGGGGATCATTTTTAAGCTCTGTGGTACATTTAGATTCTAGGGACACTGACATAGTTCAAAGTCTGGCTTAATATGACCATGCAATAGCATATGTTTCAAGTTGGATATGGCTAATGAGTGTTTAAACAGTAAGTTTGACATTTTGACCAATGGGATATTTAAACAACAACCTTCCAGTTGGTAGGGACATCTGTTTCTCAATGTTTATTATACACAATGTGGAAAAAAAATTAGATACGATTGAATTAAGTAAAACATTGTGAGACTGAATTAGCTAAATGATTGTAGCCATCCCTTAGCCTCACCCAGGGAATCATTCAATCCTCCATCTACAGACACCTATGCAGTGTGCATCTCACCAGGCACAAGAAAAGCAAGTGGAGGGTGAATGGTACGTTAGCACTTCATCATGGATAGCCAAGAAAAATAACGTAAAGCCAGTATTTTGTGCTCCAAGTTCAGTACAGAAGACAAAAGACAGTCATGGAAGATGGAAAAGCCAGCTTCTCAGAAATCCCAGGAATGTTAATGTGGCAGCCATGTGGCGACCCAGCAATGCCTCACCTTCCCACTTGGGAAACCTGCAGTGGGCCTTACAGCTGGCTCATTTCATTGAATTCTTCTCTCCAAGATAACATCTAAAGGATTGATGGCAGATTCAGTTTCTTTTAGGAGACACTTTCCTTTGGAGAGANGGGTTGTTTATTATAATATCTTCTTAAGATTTCAACCAAGCTTTGCTTTGGCTTCAGTTATATTGGGGTTATTTTTAAGTAAAGTAAATGTACAAATAAGTGTTTTTGTATTGAAAGCTTTGTTACCAAGATTTTCATACTTTTATCCATGGGCTGCTTTTAAGGTTGATACTTTTAGACATGGTTGATACCTACAGCACTGTACATACAAGGAAATATATAAGTGTACTTTGCATAGTTAAGGTAAAGTAAGTCTCCAGTTGACTACCATTNAATATAATGGCACTTTGTTTGTGTTATTGGAAAATGTTCCATTGCCATTAACTCCCCTTGTCTGTCTGAAGAAAATAAAATACAGCGTGCAGCATCAGTTGTCCTCTCGAACTGTTTATAACATGCCAACATGGCTGTGCCTGCCATTCACCATTATCAAAGAATACTTTGGAAATCCTTCTTAACAAGCCACTAGGACCATCATGAACACATTCTAATGAAGCCCTTGGAGACCAGGCTGAGGGATTGCTTTACCAGAAAAATCACCTTAAAAGGAGTACTTTTCGTTTCCTGGTTGCTAGTCACCTGGGATGGTTCAGGATAGAGCAGCCATGAATTCTATTGCCTGAGAGAATTCATGTTGCTGTTTGGTGAGTTCTTTCATATGGATGNGGATTTCAGCCTCTATTCCTGTCCTAATTTCATTGCTGATAGTGTGATAAAATACACTAACACAAAGTAATTTAGGAAAGAAAGGGTTTATTTGAGGTCACAATTCCAAGTTATAGTCCATAATAGCAGAAAAGTCAAGGCCATAAAAACTTAAAACACCTAGTCACATCACACTCACAGTCAAGACCAGAAGACTGCATATGCGCATGCTTGTGCTTACTCAATTTCTTCACTCTTACAAAGTTCAAGACCTTCTGTCTAGGGAATGGTGCTGCCCACAGTGGGCTGGGTCTTCCAACATCAAATAACTTAAGAGAATCCCCCATAGACATGCCCATAGACCAACCCAATGTAGACAACCACTCGTAGAGACTCTTCCCAGTTAATTCTGGATTATGTCAAGTTAACAATTAAAGTTAACCATCATCATTCCACAATATGAAATGCTATATGAAAAGGTGAGACGCTAAAAGCTACATTCTGAAGTTAATATTGTAAGACAACCAAAACCAACACTTGCTTGGGAGTGTATAAACTCTTAAGTTACAGTGTTTCTTACTTATGTTTGGGTCCCGATTGTTAGTTTTTCGTGGTGCTCTTACCCTAGAGGAAAAGTCACAAACACGGCAAACTCGCAGCAAGAGGTATATTGAAAAGAGAGAGAGAGAGAAAAGACGGGCTCAAGCCTGTAGAAAGCACGTAAAAAAGAGGGCAGGGTATGCGGGACCTGCCTTTTAAGGACTGACCTGCGCATGCACACTCTGGTCCATGAGGCTACTCCACACATGCACAGATTACATGGTTGCACTGTTCGCAGACTACTCAACCATGTAGTGCATGGGTTTACATAGCAGGGGCATGGCTATCATTCCAGACTCTTTGTCTTTATAAAAGATGGAGGATGAGTGGGTATGGGGGCATTGTGTCTCTTGAAAACTGCTTCCAGCTGACTTGGTGGGTGTCGATTGACTCTTGGGGGAGGTAGAAGGGGGCTTCTGAGGTANTCAGGCGTCCTGGGATGGTGGGCTGCCATCTGCTGTCCTGGAGCTGTCCATCTGTCCTGTCTTGGGGCTCTGTGGCTGCTTGTGTCTGGGAGAATTCGCCTGGATGTTCTCAGTGGTCCTNTGCCTCCAGCCGATGGTGGTCCTGTAACAACTAGCTGAGTGCTTAATTAGGAGTGGGAACCAGGAAGGAAAATCCTGTGGGTTGGGACCTCACTGTTCTGCAATTGGTGGCAGGTCAGTGGATCCTGGTGTCCTCTGGAACTTAAGGGAGCAGGGCCCTGTCTGTGTAACTGTGTATGAAGAGAGATTTTTCTGGGNTGGAGGTGAAATGAAAGGCTTTAGATGGGACAGGTGAATCCAGTGAGGAAAGCCCTCGAGCTTAGCAGCTGTTGGAGTTACAAGAATTACCTTGAAGGGTCCCTGCCATTTAAGACAAAGGGGTGAGGGGTGCTGGCCTGGAGGAGAAAGAAGAACCTGATCCCCAATGTGGATTGGGGATGGGCAGGAACTGTCACATGGCTGAGGTAAGGAATGGTCTGCAAAGTTTCATAGAATTAACAGGCTATCCGGAAGAGATGAAGATTTGGGTAGGAAGCCCGGTGTTAAGACCAGCCTCTCATACATCAGCTCAAATGGGAAAATTGAAAGAGGATTTTAGGGAAAGGCCCTGAGCCTGAAAAGAGCTAGAGGTGATAATTTTACCCAGTCGAGGTGAAGTTCCTGTGACATCTTAGTAAGAATAGATTTTAAAGATCAGTTGGTATGCTCCACCTTTCCTGAGGACTGAGGATGGTATGGGATATGAAAACGCCAAGGAATATTGAGAGCCTTAGCTAGTGTCTGAGAAATCTGGGAGGTGAACTCTGGACCATTATCAGACTGAAGAGATGCAGGAATCCCAAACCGAGGAATGATTTCTTGGAGAAGGAGATCTGCAACTGTCTGAGCTCACTTGTTAGAAACTAGGTATGCCTCTACCCAGTTCATAAATGAGTCCACTATCACAAGGAGATATTTAATTCTCCTGAAGGTGGTCATATGGGTAAAATCGAGCTGTCAGTCAGTCCCTGGAAGGGAACCTCTGGCCTGGTGGGTGGGAAAAGGCTGACTTCTATATTTTGTATTGGGGTCTATCTTTTGGCAAATTTCACAAGAGGCAGTAATAGTTGTTAAGAACTGTAAGTCCTCAGAGGTGGGCTGCAAGTGAGCTTTCACAAACTGAGACAGAGCAAGACTATTAGGGTGAAAGAGCTGGTGTAGATAGGACAGAATTTGCCTAGTGTCAGGAGTTGTCTGTGAAGGTGTGGGCTGCAATGTATGGGTTCCCTGCAGTGGGTGGGTGAGTCTTGGCCCTGAAGGGCTGATGTTCTGGCTGCCTGGTCAGCCTGGTTATTTCCCTTGGAGATGTTGGAGCTGTTGGTCTGATGAGACCGGCAGTGGATAATTCCTATAGCCTTGGGGAGGTGGGAAGCTTTTAGCATGGCCATTATTTGGCCTGAATTAGATATGGATCCTCCCTTTGTTGTAAGGAGCCCATGCTCTTTCCATATAGCAGCATGGGACAGGAGGATATGTAAAGCATATTTGGAGTCTGTGTAAACATTTAAGGATTGCCCCTGTGCCAATTGGAAGACACGGGTGAGAGCTATCAGCTCAGCCTGTTGGTTAGTGGTGTGTGCGGGTAATGNTTGTGCTTCTATCACCTCAGTATCTGACACTATAGCATAGCCCACTTTACGGGTCCCTTCATGTAAGAAGGAGCTGCCATATGTGTACCAGGTATGAGTGGCCTGGGGCAATGTGCCCTCCTGTATGTGTGAAGGGTATGGCAACAGTTCCTCCAAGGTTTCAGTGCAAGAATGAGAGGTGGAATAATCAGTGTTAAGTTGAGGGAGGAGACGATATATTAAGAGGCGGGCAGGTTTTAAAATTGAGTGTGGCATCTCCCAGTAACATCACTTGGAGAGAAAGAACCCTGGAGAGAGGTAAAGTTTGTACCTTTNTAAGTTAAGAGATGGGACAGGTTATGGTGAGAGTGGACAGTAGTAGGTGACTCAAAGGTTTTTCAACTCCTGAATAAGGAGTTCAGCAGCTGCTAGGGCACAAATACAGGGTGCCCATCCCTGAGTGGTAAGATCTAGTTTCTTTGACAGGTATGCCACAGGTGCAAAGGAGGGTCCCAGCTGATGCCCTAGGGTTCCAAGGGCAAATCCCTTCTTTTCTGTTACATAGAGGGAAAAGGAGTGGGTCAGGTCTGGAAGATGAAGTGCTGGGGTCTGAAGGAGAGCCTGTTGGAGCTTCTGGAAAGGTGTAGTAACAGGGTGAAGAAGGGGCTCATGAGGGGAGCCCTGAGCTGCCTCGTATAAGGGGTGAGTAAGGAGAGAAAAGGATGGAACCCAGGATCATAAAGAGCCAGCTATTCCTAGGAAAGACAGAATCTCCTGTTTAGTAGAAGGGACTGCAAGAGACTGGATTAGGTGCTTTCTATCTACATTAATAGCCTTGTGGGTTGGAGTAATAGTTAAACCCAAATAGGTGATCTGGGGAGTGGACAGCTGAGCTTTAGAAGGGGATACCCTATAACCTCCACTGGATAAGAAATTTAGGAAAGCAGAAGTGTTAGTTTGACTAAGCTGTAATGAAGGGCTGCAGAACAGAATGTCATCTACATACTGTGTTGGCTTAGAGCCAGAGAGGGACAGAGAGAGCAGGTCAGAGGCTAGAGCCTACCAAAGAGGTGTGGACTGTCCCTGAATCCCTGTGTCAGGATAGTCCAAGTTAGCTGTGTAGACAGATGAATGTCAGGGTCAGTCCAGGTGAAAGCAAAGATATTTTGAGACTGAGGGCTGAGAGGAATAGAAAAGAAGGCATCCTTGAGGTCTAAAACTGAGAAGTGAGAAGTTCCTGAAGGGATAGTGGACAGGAGAGTGTAGGGGTTAGCCACTACTGGATGGAGAGGGACCACTGCAGAATTAATGAGCCAGAGGTCCTGAACCAGGTGGTAGGTTCCATTAGACTTTTTAACTGAAGGATAGGGGTGTTAAAGGGCGAAGAGGTTGGGCAGAGCAGCTTTTTCCTGAGAAGATCAGAAATGATAGGTTTAAGTCCCCTTAAGCTCTGGAGTGAGAGAGAATATTGAACTTGGGNAGTATACCTGGTAGAGTCCTACAACTGGATAATGATAGTCCTACAACTGGTGCCTAGCGATAGAAGGGTTCTGGGTGTCCCAGACCTTGGGGTCCACCTGAGAGGCTGTCAGGGGAAATGAACTGTTAGAGTTAGTAGAGTGGGTGGCTAGGAGGAGGAGGAAAGGAGCTGCTGATGAGTCTGGAGTGAGGCAAATGTGGGGAGCAAAAGAAATAGAAGCTCCCAGTTTGGCTAAAAAAAATCTCTGCACATTAAAGGTACAGAACAGGTTGGCACCACTAAAAATGTGTGTGTAAGAGGATTACCCCTAAAAATACAATTAAGTGGTAGGGTCTGATGAGGTAGGTAAGGCTATCCTCCTACACCAACAATAGGAAGATGAAAAGGAGAGGTCAGATCCCAGAACTATCTCAGGACTGAGTAAGTGGCTCTGGTGTCCACAAGGAAAGAGATGGGTCACCCAGCTACTATTATGATTACCCTGGGTTCCCAGTGTAACATGGGCGTGGCCTGGATGGGACCTGGGCAGCTTCAGTCATCCCCAATCAAAGCCAAGCCCAGGAGGTCAGCTGGGGGGGTGATCCTGATTTGATGACCCCATGCCACCAGGTGCATGGAGGTAATCAACGGACCAATGCCCCTCTAGGTGGCACCTCAGACAAGGCCCTGGTGGTGGCCCATGGGGGGCCTGGTGGTGAGCAGTGCAAGCTCGAGCCCAGTGACCTTCTTGCCCACAGTTGAAGCAGGGACCTGGCAGCTTTCAGGAAGTTGGTCAGACAGTGTGTGCCAGCATTTGGCGTTTCTGTTTTTGGGCCTTCTCATCTCTCCCATGATACACCCTAAGTGCCACCACTAACAGTTCAGCCTGTGAGGTCAAGGGGCCTCTCTTCAAACATTTAAGCTTAGCCCTAATGTTGGGGAAGCTCTGTGAGACAAAGTGGATCATAGTAACTGCCTGCCCTCTGAGCTTTCAGGGTCTAAGCTGGTATATTGAAGGAGGGCCTTTGTAAGCTGCTCTATGAAATTGGACGGATTTTCATCCTTATCTTGAATTATAGTTTTTAACTTTTCATAGTTTACTAGCTTTAGGGCAGCCTTACG
This sequence comes from Neotoma lepida, assembly GCA_001675575.1. Lineage (NCBI taxonomy): Eukaryota > Metazoa > Chordata > Mammalia > Rodentia > Cricetidae > Neotoma > Neotoma lepida. The sequence goes on from LZPO01117908.1 coordinate 25,905, forward strand.
TAGGCCTGCCAGGAGGNAGGTGATAAATCTATCTCTGGCTAGAGACCTGCCCTGGGTATTATAATCTGAGTGTGGGTCTATGTCCAGAACTGCCTCGGCCCCTGGTGGGTGGGCAGGGTTAGTCTGGTGTGTCTCATCTGCATGTGTTCTTGCCTGTTCCCAAATGTGCCTGTGCTCCTCAGGAAGTAGNTTATTAGAAAGTATTATATATACATCATGAAAGGTGAGACTATAATATTGAGAAATATATTGAAATTGTCTAATAAAGGAAGTAGAATTAGAGGTATAGGAACCCACTTTTTGTTTTATCTGAGAGAGTTCTGAAAGAGAGAATGGGACATGAACTTTTACCAGTCCATCCACCCCNGCTACCTCTCGAAAGGGGAGAATGGTCTGCAGGTTGGCATGGCTGAGGTCAGATCCCTTAGCAGTCCAAGAGTGGATAGTGGGAGGTGTGAAAGTTGGAGCTAGAGGCGGGCTTTTGGAAGCACCCAGTACTGGAGGAGAAGAGGAAGCCAGAGAAGGAACTAAAGGAGCAGCAGCAGCCCTGAGGGTGGGAGTAGGAGCAGAAGGTTGGAAAGGCGGAGGTTCGTTGGCAGGGTCTAGAGTCAGAGGTTCCTCAGCATCAGGATTCATAGCTAGAAGCACATGAGCAGGAGAGAAAGAATGGAGAAGGGAAGGTTTAGAGCTTAGATAGAAGAGAGCCTGAATATAGGGTAACTCTTTACATTTGCCTGTTTGCTGGCAGAAGTTAGACAGCTCCCGTAAAGTATTGGAGTCTAAGGAGCCGCCAGGCGGCTAGCTTTTGTTATTAGCTAAAGCATGCTTGGTCCATTTCTTAGTACAGAGGCCGACAAGCTTAGGGATCTTTAAGTAAGGCATTAACCTGAGAGGTTTCAGAGCTTCCAGAACACATCCTAGCGGGGAGGTAGGATTAATGGGACTGGAAGACTTATTTCCCATGTCTGCTGCAGAGAGGAAAAAATAAAAAAAATAAAAAGAATAAATGCAATGACCCAAGGTCAAAGTTCCGGGCGTCCCCAGGACTAAGAATGGGTCTATAAATGGGCACAGGCCACCGCCACACTTTGCCAAGTGGGGGTGGGGGCCTAGGCTCACACAGGCGGGGACTACCCGGGAGTCCAACAGTGTTTACTGCCTCGTCAGGCCAGTGAAATGTGTAGGCCATACGCAGTCAGAGGACACAGCGGGTCCGACAATGAGAAGTATATCGCTAAGTTCAGACATGGGAAATGGATAGAAACCTGAGCCAGCATTAGGGATCGGCCGTAGCCAATGAAGGCCATGGCCGAGGTGCCCCAAGCCTCAGAGATACCAATGGGGTGCCGGACAATCAACGGTCATTCCCAGGGGTCCAAGAGGCTGTTTATGCTGGCTGGCAGGGATTAACTCACCAATCAGAGGGCTGGTGTTGTGTGGAGAAATCCGACGGCCAGGCAAATGGAAGGTGGGCTGTCATGGTCGGGACAGAACCTCAGCACAGGTTCCTGGTCACAAAGCATGGGGAGGGCCTGCTTGGGAAGGCACCATAATGTTAGTTTTTGCGGCACTCTTACCCTAAAGGAAAAGTCACAAACACGGCAAACTTGCAGCAAGAGGTTTATTGGAGAGAGAGAGAGAGAGAGAGAGAGAGAGAGAGAGAGAGAGAAAGACGCGCTCAGGCCTGTAGAAAGCATGTAAAAAAGAGGGTGGGGTGTGTGGCACTCGCCTTTTAAGGACTGGTCCACGAATGCGCACTTGGGTCCACGAGGCTACTATACACATGTGCAAATTACATGGTCACGCTGCTCTCAAACTATGCGACCACATAGCACATGGGTTTATGTAGTGGGGGCATGACTATTACCGATATCCTAAGCCTCAACCCCCACAAGTCTCTGCTCTTCAACAAACTATCTATAGGTTGATAACTCCATCCTGCATCTTCCTCTTGAGCTCCAAACTTATATATCTGACTAAATACTCAGCATCTTCTCTTGGTTAATCTGTACATGTGTCAGTTTGAATATTGACCAAAGTAGAATTCTGATCTGAGCCAGCAGGATAGAGGACCAGTGATGAATGCCTGTAGTTTTGTGACAAATGGAGATTAA
>LZPO01117909.1:21434-37473 GCA_001675575.1 Neotoma lepida
AGAAAGAAACAGCCATGTTCAACTGATATATAGAAACACTGGCTTCAGAATATGAAAGCTGCCTATGAATTCCACAGAGATCCATTGAAAAGCTGAATGCATTTTCTTTCTCTCCATGAGTAGGGATAGAGAGACCTGAAGTCCCTGGGTGTGGGGATGAAGAAGAAAGTGAGTCACTAGCAGACAGGCAGTCCCAGGACAGTACTTTGCTGTAAGAAGGTCAGCTGCAAACTGGACTGGACAATGAAATTCCAATTACAGTCCCGAGGTGACTCTTTTGAGACTGTCAAGGAGTTCCTTTTCTTTTGCANAGAAGAGTATGATGGGGTGCATTTTTTCCCTCTTTGGTGACTCTGCTTGAGTCCTTCTGCACATTTGTGTTTAAATTTGTTTCTGTCTCTCTTTCTTACTTTTAAGTATCTGTAACACTGGTGCTGTGTGTTTCCTTACTGCACAATGCAACATGTCGTGCTGTCATGCTCCTCATTTATTCTTTTTCAAAAATCCACAGCAGGAAAGCAAGAACATATTCACATACCAGCTTAACATTTTGGTGCATTTAAGCATTTACCATTTATTAATGTTGCATTTTCAACCTTGTATTTGTTAGCTGTTGATTGTTTCTGGCACTCTTACTCCATATGCCATTGAAATATCATATTTATTTTATTGCTCTTCTTCAAGATATTCAGATTCTTCCTTAATGAACAGTATCCACTGACNAGTGCACAAGACACCTGAGCATCTGAGAATGGCTCATTAGGGTGCACTGGACCTGTGCACTTAGAAGAGCTCATGCACTCATGACTGTTCACTCTCAGTAGGGCTAAGATGCAGAGAAAAAACAAAAAAGAACCCTCAAACCTCTCTCTCTCTCTCTCTCTCTCTCTCTCTCTCTCTCTCTCTCTCTATCTATCTATCTATCTATCTCCCCTCTCTGCTGTTTGTTATAAAGTCTGGTAGGCAGAAGAGAAACATATTCCAAATGGAAGTAGATCTCTTTGTTTCTGTAAAACTATTAACTATCATTTATGAATCAATCAACTTTGAAGAAAATTTAAACAATAAAGTTGAAATTGAAAAAGAATAAACTNAACAACATTATTTTATGTAAAGTAACCTATTTTATTTATTTATTTTTNGAATTTCATACATGAGTATAGTATTTATATTATTTTCCCANTCCCTCTATTCCCTCCGAAACCTCTAATATCCCTTCACTCCCTGTAAATTTCAGGGCCTCTTCTTCTTTTATTATTATTTTTGGTACACACACACACACACACCTCACAGAAATTTATAAAGAACATCCTACTATGTTGTGTCCATTAAGTGTTATTCATATGTATATGTGTTTAGAAAGGACCACTTTAGCAGCCTGGGAGTCCAGTTCCCAGAACTGCTTTCCAGGGTTACTCAGAAAAGACTTCTTAAGAGTGGAGATGGAAAGATTTCTTATCTATAATAATTCACACATGAGCTGAGGAGCATTCTCTTTTGTTTTTCAACTCTAATTCTCTTCTTCCAATTGTCTGTAATTCTCTAGCTCTAACTCTTTTGNTACAATTCTGTAGATCTAAATTTTTACTTCCAATTCTCTCTATTCTAAACCTTTTGTCCCAATTCTCTCTAGTTCTAGTTCTCTTTAGTTCCAGTTCTCTCTCACACTTCTCTCACATTTCTTCTTCTTTTATCTCTCACACTTTTCTCTCTGCTCATTCAGCTACATCCCTCATTCAGCACACACACACATACTCTCTCTCTCTCTCTATCTATCTCTATCTCTATCTCTATCTCTATATCTATCTCTATCTCTTCTCTGCCCAGCTCCTTACACAGCAGCTCACTACATAGCTCTACATAGCCCTTACTCACAGCCAAACTCAGGACATTTTCATGTTACATTTTTAGGATCCAACCCATTCTCATAATACATGATATGTCACACAGTTTTTCTCAGACTAGGGAAGTCACATTGACTGGCCAGTGAATAATGGTTGGCCATGCATGTAGATTAAATAGCTAGTGTTCTCAGACAGAAAGTAAACAGTTAGTTTACTGAACCTTGAGCCTGTAACATAAACTGAAGCCTGGAGTATGCNTAGAAAGTCAAATACTGCAGGGTTTATGTCTAATGATGTCAGCCTGACTTTGATTTAACANACACTTGGGAATTTGTCCTTCAGTAGTCTCTGCAGGGTCAGCTAGTTTGTTTTGAATTTGTTCTGAAGTCTAAAATTAGCTGTCTTTGTGACTGAGAATACTGTTACTTTTCTGTGTCAGTTAGGAGAAATCATCTTCCTGACCATCCACAGCTGTATGTGTGTCCAAAAGATAGAAAACACACTACCAATAGGCTGTGAAAGGAACCCCACAGCTGTTCTTTTTAGGGAGATAAGTGGTGGCACNTGAAAAAGTTACAGACAGAAAACAACTGGTTTCCACAGTCTGTGACCTCATGAAATCTGCCTACTGGCTCTCCCCGTCAGGGAGTCATTCATCTGATGGATTAATCTTTTGAATACTAGTTGTTTCCTGCTGTATACTCCCACAGCCCTTGGCANACCACCTGGGATTGAATAACCTACCAGGGTGTTAATCCCATGGGCAAAGNTGATTCTCCCTCTCTNAGCCACCATAGCTCTTCATCCAGGGACTTTATGAGATTTCCCTTGTCTGTATCAGCATGTCAACTGATGTTATTTTTTCCTGTATTGTTTAGGCATCTGCATCATTGAGATTCCCTGGGTTTAGTTTCCTTGTTATATGAAAGATCTCTATCTTAACAGCATCAGCATGCATGTGGTACTCTGTCTTTTACAGCCTTTCTGTCCCCTCTTCAATGATGTTTCCAGAGGCTTAGCTATAGAGTTTGTAGATGTGTCAGTTGAAGTTGGGTGTTCAACAGTCACAAAAAAAAACAAACAAACAAAAAAAAAAAAACTTTCTAACTAGTATGTTAATTTGGGGGAAATTCAGCATTCAGAAGTGTATTTTATGGTACAAATAAACTTTAGAAAACATATATCTTAAATATATTTGGATATATGGGTAAATCTTGTAAATATGGAATATTTCGTCTTTCCCTGTAATGCCTACCTATATAGAAAACTTTATATCGTAATTACTAAAGATTAATGTCATCATTCAAATTATCCCTCTTCTATCATTTAATGTTTTATTCCAATTTCTTCTAGCATTTGACAAAATATTGCTGATTTCTCTTTACAACCACAAAAGATTCTCTATTAACTTGACCATTTATTAAGTTTGCTCATTTTAAAGATATGGGGAGATTCTGCCTTCTGAATCCCCATGAACTCCACATTTCAATAGTATACCCACTGACACCACTCAGCATTTAGTTCTACAGGAAAAATGTGAATCCTGGTCTAGGAGGAGAAGCTCAATCAAAATTTCTGCTGTGCAAGCATGAAGATCTGAGTGTTGTCCCAGCACACATGTATAAGTCAGATATGGTGGCGCATAACTCAAAACCGAGCACTAGAAGCACACACACACACACACACACACACACACACACACGCACGCACACACAACAAAACAAACCAAAAATATTTTTAAAAATTTTAATAAAATAAAAGGAAACTCATTTATATTTCCCAGAAGGACTTCTAACTAATGGGAAAATGAAAACCAATGAAGTCTTTGCCAAACAAGTTGGGATAAATTAAGTGTGCTTAGTTTCGTATAAGGGAACTTCCATTCTCATTAAGATCAATAATCTTCATTTCTAAAACACCANTATAATTTATCTTCTCATTTTAATTTTGTCATAACAAAATCAAAATAAATGGATCAAGAGAAAAAGTTACTGCACTAACACAACCATCCTTACTCTGGTAATTACTGAACAGTTTTCTAGTAACAAAATACCAAGTACAGTTGACCTCCATTTCTCAAAAGATCCATACTTTCAAATTCTACAGTTTACTTTTTTAGCTTCAAAATTATCTCCTGGCATGTTCACTGACATCTGTATTCATACATAAAACAAGGAAAAAAATCACTCCATGTTTATTGTCCCAATTGAAGTTAAAGAGGGCAACTAGCTGGCATCTAATTTCAGATTTTATAGTAAACACAAAAGTCATAGTTTGTTCTGTTGCTGAGATAAAATACACCTAAAGAAACAACTTGAGAGTAAAAGGGCTTATTTTAGCTCACAATTCCAGATTACAGTCCATCATAAGAAAAGTCAAGGTGGCAGGAACTTGAAGCAAGTTGACATGCCCAGTTGAGAACACAAATTGGACTCTATAGCTTTTTTGTGTGTGTGCTCTTCATTTGTTTTATCTCCTTTGGGGTTTTATTTATTTCTAAGAAAGAATATGAATTTGGGTGGGTAGAAAGTAGAAGAGTTGGGGAGAGGACAGATTGTGATAAAAATATATTGTATAAAATCCTCAAAAAGTAAATAAATAAATATAAAATATAAATACATATTTATAATAAATAATATAATAAAACATAAAAGTGCACATAAAACAAGACTGGCATTTATCAGTTGATACATACCCTAGAAGCAAAGTTTCATTATGCACTAATTTGTTGTTCTCAGTATGGACAGAACATAAATACCATGAAGAAAAAGACCCAGCTATAGGTTTGCTTATATATGCGTGTATATGAATGTATGTATATATGCATGTATATGTATATATATATGCATGTAAATGTATATATATATATATATATATGTGCATGTATATGTATATATCTGATATATTTCCCTATATGTAATTGAAATTTCTGGTATCATTACTCTTTTCTTTGATAACATTCAAATTCAATGTTAGTTACAACCTAGGGTTTTTATATAAGATATGACACATTTGTTACAACAGAAATTGAAGTAATTATAAACTTCCAACTTCTCTTTGATTATCTGAGAATTTCTAAGACCATGTATCCAGATTATCACTTAATTGTCTTTAAATTGATGAAGACTATCATCACTTTATAGTAAGAATGAGGGACATTAATCATACTAGAGCAGTAGAGGCAGCCTGATGGGGCGTTGAGCTGTGGGGGAGAGAGAGGAAGAAAGAGAGAGAAAGGAAGGAAGGAAGGAAGGAAGGAAGGAAGGAAGGAAGGAAGGAAGGAAGGAAGGAAGGAAGAAAAAGATAAACAGAGAAACAGGGACATTGAGAGAGATAGGACAGAGAGACAGAGAGATACAGAGACAGACAGATTGGCTTTATTCTGATTCCAGGAGCAGTGGAAAGCCTGATCATCACTCAAAGCCAATTTCCTGATAGGTATGATAATTGTTCATTCAGAGTAATAGACATGATGGAGAACATTTGTTTACAAATTCCCGTCATCTCTTCAGGGCAGCCCTGTCCTTATGTCTCTAGAATGTGATCTGGTCTTAACATATTAAGTCTATGAACTAACAATTTGCATACATGTCACCTCTATATTTTTGTATTCACGTGTAGAAAAAAAATTATTGCATATATAAAATTTTAATAGAACTATAATTGATTTGGAGAGAGAGAACTATAGAAAACCAAATCAGGATTCGAAGCTAGATTGGCAGAAGAGAAATGGCATCAGAAAGCTAAAGGGCTATTCCTAAGTAAGATTCAGGTTGGTGAGGCCAGTCTGCATCAGGATTAGGCATGAGGATCAGGAGGTTCNAATGGTTTAAGCACTGTTTGATCCTGGGTGGTCAAGATTGTATGCCTATGTACATTTTCTTCTAATAAGATATTTCCTTACGGCAGCACTCTTTCTTAAGACCCCATTGCCTTTGCCATTCATACTTGGCCACTCACAGAGCTAAAGAAGCAGTATTTGTTGTTCCAAAAATGTTTCTGGGTAGTTAAACCATCATACCTGTCATAAAAGCTAAGAGCCCTGATTTACATTCTTTGGTGTGCTACTTAATTACCTTTTTAATTAGGATGAAGTGTCTTTTCACCCTCTCCTATTTTAATTCTGTCACCCTGCTTTCAGGGGCCAAGTTATAAACACACCACAGTGAATTGCTCGCCCTGCCTCCTCTTTCCCCACTGAGCCAGCTGCTCCTGTGAGTTCAACTGTCAGTGTGAGTGCTGGGCAGATGCTCCAGGGGCTCCCTAATAACGCCGGCAATAGGGACTGCTCANGGCTGAGGCTGACAGCTGAACAGAGCTCAGGGGAACTGAGTGTGCAAGAGGAACAAAAGAACAGAGCACGCTGATGCTTGAAGATGCTAGAGTAACTGCCAATGCAAGTTGCCATGCTGCTGCCAGGCTAGGTAACCAGGCTGAGAGGCCGGAAATGTGTCTGTCAAAGTCAGAAAAGGAAACTAAGACTCAATACAAGAAGCAGAAGTAAAGATTTGGATTTATTTATAATTCTTTCATGGAAAAATTTAATCATGCTGCAAGAAATTAGAAGCCTATAATGTCTTCTGAGAGTCAGAGATAGGGGACATAGATGACTAAGGCTGAGAACCTGCCAAGAGCTTAACTTTCCCCCAGGAGAAAGATTATCCTGCTGGGAAAGATCCTGAAAGAAGATAGCGGCTTCTTGAATTGTAAAAATATCCTAGAAAAAAGAAACCTCACACACATTTCTAAACTATTTTTACTTGTGGTAAGTTACATACAATCCAAAAATGTATGGTATTTACCCATTGCTAAGTTTACAGTTCAGAGTTACCATGTATCCCTGTACAAGGACCACAACATCTCTTTTTAGATCCCTTCATCTGGCAGAAACTCCTTACCCCTTGTGATGGAACTGGGCCCCCACTCTTCTATTCCNGAACTCTGAATTATACTACTCAAGTACCTCATGTCAGAGGGATCATTCAGTCTTTCTTGTTTGATTGTCTTATCTCACTTGGTAAGATGTGCTCAATACTCATTCACAGTGCAGCCGTAGTCCCCTTTCTTTGTGAGGTGCATAACATGTATATGAGAGCTTTATTTAGCTGTTGCTAGACACTTGAATTGCTTCTATTTTTGGTGAGGAAAGGAAATACAAATATCACTTTGAGACCCACATTTCATTTCTTTAAGGATTTTTGTTTTTAGAATGGAATGTCTGCATCACATAACTAAAACAAAACAAAACAAAACAAAAACAAACAAACAAAAACAAAACTAAGGAACCACCATATTGTTTTCCACACTAGCACCACAGTATGCCATCCTTCTATAAGAAACAGGGATTTTCGTTTCTCTGCACTCTCGCCAAGACTTGTTTTCTGTTGTGTGTGTGCATTTGTGTGTATATGTGCCATTCTAATGGATGTGTGGTTTCTCGGATACAATTAATTGAACATCCTCTATATCTTAAAAGAAGGATATTGGGGTGTTTATTATTAGCATAGTTATTGCAGAACTAGAACAGTAACCCAGATTTCTGGCCAGCAACCTGAACTCAGAATTAAAAGGTCATCGGGTTGTATTTTGTTTCAAAAACCACAGTTAACAAAGTACCCAACCCTTTGAAACTATCCTTTAACCCAGTGTATTCCCACAACACACATGTTTATACACCATTAATCTCGTCCCCTTAAAAGTTCCTTGTCTAATCAGGAAATTTATACACATGCAAAACATTTAAAAAAGAAGCACACATTAAAAATGAGTATTGAATTTGACAACATTCCAACAGAAGTGAATAATGAGAAAATGCATAGAAATGGCGTCGAAAAGGATTCAACAAAACTTGAAAGCTTGATGAACCAGGTAAGCTTCATTCTGAAGTGTGTATAGGGAAGGATAATTTATTGTAATATGGAAATTTAAAAACTGTGAAACACCAAGTAACAGATAACATATGCTACAAAATTTTCATATTTATTATTGTTCTCAATAATATTCATGTATAAGAAAAGGGCTGTGTGTGTGTGTGTGTGTGTGTGTGTGTGTATACTCAAATGCTATTTTAAGGTTCTGAGACTCATTTCTTTCAACCAATAATAATCAAAGCAGGTATTGAAGTAGTGGAGAACAAGAAATAAAACACCTGCTCCCTGGAACTCATTTCCCCAAAGGAAAGAATTCAGAACAGCAGAAAACAACATCATAGCTGCTGGTTAAGATAAGTCAGAAGCCTCTAATTGGTTACCAATGGAGCAAAAGTGGCTAGCAGATGGTCAGTTTGTTTGATACAAGATAAAATTTAAATTCTGAAAATCCTTCAGGTATCTAAATTCCTAGCTTATTTTGAAAATAGAAAAACTAACAAAATTGAAATAGCATACACAACAGGAAAATTTCAAAATTAATGTTAATAAAATCTTTCTAAAATTAAAATTTAAAACAGTAGAGTCAACCAATCCTCTGTAGCTTTGGAAAAAGAATCTGTGAATCTGAACTCTTATTTCCTGGGAAATTATGAAAACTGGGACAGGATTGGCGGATAAGATAGATGGATTACATGGGAATTGTGGCATATGTCTGTGATTATGAGCAGAAGCACTGAACTAAAAGGCTTGTGAGTTCCAGGCACAAATGAGCTACATAGCAAGGTCTTATCGGTGAAGAATAAAGAATCGGAGGAGAAAGAATAGGAGGAGGGTGAAAGAATAGAAAGAGAGAGAAAAAGAGTAGAAACAAATGTCATAAATAGGACTGTCAAAGATGGTCAACTATAAACATTAGGGAATTTAAGCCCAAAGACATTTGGAGTAATTTCTTTGTTATTCTCAACAATATATCAGCAAAGGCATATTTATCCTTACTTTTAAATGAGAAGTGTTATTTAGAAGTATACAAAGAATCAATCCCTTATTGGTTAACATATATTTTAAACAAAATGTACTAATTACTGAAAGATCTCAGTATTTTTTTAACAATAATAACACTGTTTTGAAAGACATTTTGTCTATCCTGAGACTTATATCTTCTAGAGAGGGTGAGGGATAGGAGATTGGATTGGCCATCTGGCATCACATGGTAATGTGGTAGGAGCTACTAACACATGGAATGCCAATCATCCATAGGAATACAGAGGTATTCCAAAATTGTCTGTTCTATAATAACAAAATCTAATTACTTTAAATTGGATATTATAGTCTTGAATTGAGAATTATAAATGTCCTCGGTGGCTCTTCTGGAGGATGAATTTTGAATTGCAGGAAAAAAAAAATGAGTTTGCCACTCACTAAGACAAGAATATTTTAAAGTCCAAAGGGAAAATGCAAGCAAAGGGAAGGTCACAAGGAATACAGACCCCAGCAGTCCAAAGGAGCCATGGCAATGAGCTCAACAACACTTGAGGCCAACCTTTGGCCTTGAAGTCTATTTCTATAATTATTAGGTAGGTAAATTTAAACAAACCTCTGGACTAGCATCTAAAGCTCTGCAATGTTCTAGAGTTACACATGATTGCCTGCTATATTTATATATACTATTATCTCAAGGCCTCCTCAAAGAGAAAATCTCTGAATACAAGGGAGAGGATTTAAAGATATCTTCTATGGGAAGATCAAGGCAAATGTAACTATTTAGAATTTTCTCTCATATATTCAGTTTCTGTGAATTTCTCTTTTGAAGGTCTTCATTTACATCTTTTAGGCAAAAGTAATTAGATAATAATAAAGTAAGCAATAGATAAAAGAAAATTTGTAAAATATCCTTGTCATAGTTAACTTCATGAGTGTAGAGACCTCTAAAAAAGATCATTGACTTTGGAACTTAGTAATGAATTGTTGAAATTATTCTTCTTTGATTGAAAAGTAACAGAGTATCAAATCAACATAAATATATGACCTTGTACTTTGGCTCAAGCTAACAACTGTGCAGTTGTTTGGAAAGATATTCAATCATTGAGGAAATTATATATTCCTATATATTCTTAAAAGCAACCCTCATTTTAACATTGAAAATGGAAGCAGACGCTTATGTCTAAGTAGGTAAAGGTTAATAATTATTTTCAAAGAAATTATAACACAGTGATGTTTAACACTGAAATCAATTATGATCATAAGGTTATATTTATTATTTTGTGATACCCTTTATTCTAGAGTAGTTGGCCATTGGATTAAGCAACAGCTTCACAAATACTCTGAGTCATTTGCAATCTGTTCATTGGGATTTCTGGATTCCATTATTGAAGCATCAGAACAGAGGAGTCAAATGTCCTAGCAGATGCTCAGAATGCTGCATATTTGCAGCTCCTTCAGGAGAGAAGGAACAGGAAGAACATGCTACAGTACATGGATGGCATAGGTAGTAGTAGTCCTAGTAGTAGTTATTGGTAAGGAAAAATTTTAATCACTGGAAAGGAAAGAACTTTGAAATCAAAGAGCACTAGTTTTCAATATGTGGGTTCTCAGGCTCATGAGACCTTTAGCAAATTAGTTTCCAATTAACCACTAATAATGAATCAATATTTATAAAAATGAAAATAATAACTATCATGCAAGTATATCAAACATAAGCCATTCTTCCTAGAGTGGGGTGCTATTTTACGGTGATTTTCTTAATAGGAGATGCTTAGCATTTTTTAATATAGCTATTTGCCACTAGTGTACCTTCATTTGAGAAATAAATATTCAGTCTACTGCCCACTTTTTGTTTGACTTGGTTTCTTTTACTTCTGCATTCCTTATATTCTAGACATTAGCTTCATGCCAGATGTTCAGCTTGCAAGTATTTTCTCCTATTCTGTGGGTTGCTTCACTCTGGTCATTGCTTATTCTGCTACATAGTAACTTTTTAGTTTGTTGTAATTGCACTGCCCAGTTTTGTATTTATTCCGTGTGCTCTTGGGACCTTGTCTGAAAATTTTGTGGATTGCTTTTTGTGAGAATTGTTTTCATACAGATTCATATCTATAGAAATTTTAGTTATAAGTAAAATGTTTCCTCTACTATATAAAATAATGTTCAAAGGCCAATCACTCTGTACAAATGTCACTATCCTCAAGATTGATTTCACATTTCTCTAACTTTCAATACATTCTTGAATCAGTAGTATTTGGTGACAAAAAATACATCAAGTGTACCACAATGCTTCCAAATCAATGTGTGACATCTGATAAGACTTGATNTATCTGTTTTATTGACAGATTTTATCATAACTATAAGGACAGCACAGAAGTATACTTTGAATTCTCTTAACTCATGGAGCCTTTATTGTTCCCATTTTTCTATTACTTTAAAGTTCATCATATTACATGTCAAAATGTAAAAATAAATGATCTCCAGTAAGATAGTTTTCTCTGAAATACAGATGCTACTTTGGAGGCTCATTGCAGGAGTCAGACTGGTACATTTAGTCTCATGTGACATGCCTAATATGTTTCTCATACTCAAATCTCTGATGTAACAGCCAAAGGGTTCATTGAAGTTTATTCATTCATATCATGTAATGAGAACCATGCCTATCTACTAAAGCCTAACGAGTGGGTGCTGTTTTCTAACGGACTTTAGTTCTTTGTTAACACAGTGGAGAGAGTCATCAGTGGTGTGGCCAACTGAGTAAAGGGCAATGGATAGCATTGCTCCTATTTTACTTCTCCATCTTTCTTCTTCTGCCACAAGAAATGAACTATTAAGAATACATCCTTTGTTAATTGTGACTCAGAAACCCGTTTTTCTCTTGGTCTTATAGTTACCCAAATTCTCCTATCCAAGTTACTCACTCTTCTAAATTCAATTCTATCCTCATTGGTTTTTTTCCATTTGTGGCTTTCAGGTTAATCATCATGTTTCTGAGGTTTGCCCATGTTTTATGTGTAGCAACAATTTTTCATCCTTTTTTATTACTGAACTGTGTATCATCACCATTGTTAATTTATCCATGCTACTAATTATGGACATGAGGGTTCATTGAAATTTTAGGTCACTACAAATAATGCACTGTAAACATATTTGCTCCTATGTTTCTCTACATGGGCTTAGGCATGTCATGGCTGTGTGGAATTGATGAGTCTTCGATATAATTATGTTTAACTGTTGTACCTATTACCAAACAGTTTCTCCAAATGATGTACTATTTTCTCACCTCTCATTAATGTTAAGACAAAGAAAATTTTTTTTTGTGTTCTAAACTTCTCATTATCAGTTCACATGATAACTAGAATTCATATAAAATAGCTCATCATAGACAGTGTGGGTGATAGCTGCTCTATCAATGGTCATATGTTCTGACTATAAAGTTACTTCAAGGATCAGCAGAAATATAAATAGAAAGGACACTCTCTCAGATGCCATTTCAGTCACCAAACATGGGCAAATATCATTTTCCTAGCTCCTGAATTAATATCACAGCTACAACAATTTCATCAACATAGGTACTTTGATATTTATTTTATATCATTTTGAAAATGTGTTTTTAATCAGTGAAATTAATGTTTTGATACAACATTTCTTTTAAGAATTTGCCTCCTCTGGTAGAAATCCATCCCATTTAGAGATATAGATTGGGTTAATTATTTCAGAGACAATCCTTATTCTCTCATAAGCAAACCTTTGAGTCATAGCCTTAAGGCTGGTGCTTGATGTTTGCTTTCTCTGTGTCCATCTCTTATTCTTCAGAACATTATATCCATTTTAAGTGACCCCTGCAGACAGACACAACAGCAGTATCTGCAAAGTCAGGGGACAGGGGAGAAGTGACTGTGTCTTTTTGCTGATTAATTCTGGTTTGATATATATTTCAGTGAATAGTAGAAGCTAATCTAAAGCTTTATAACCTGATTCAGAAGCAGCGACATTACAACCTAATGGCTGTGCAAGACTAAATATTATTGTTGTTTTGTGCCTTGTCTTAATCTTTCTTGAGGTAATTACTCAGTGGTCCCTGAAAAGGATGTCACTTCCTCCTGTAAGCCTACATATTGTGAATGGCTCTGTGAAACCATAATCCATTACTCTAGACCAATCACTCTGTGTTACATTCTCTGTAATATGTTGGTTTCACCAAGCTTGGTTTGTCCTCTGGGAAGCCAGACATGATTTTTGGTTAGAAGAACTGTGTTTCGCTTTGGGCTAGAACTTCATATAGACATCCATTTGCCTTATGGATATGGTGGTAATCTAGACTAACAACACTAGCGCTTTCTACCATAACAATAGTGCAGGGGATTATTGTTTTGGGTTCATATTCAATGTCTTGAGGACTAATTTATTGTGTGTGTCCAATCTCTAAATCCTGTTCTTCAGACTGTTGAAATGATGCTCCCTAAGCTGGCACATACACATGTAATACATTATCACTTCTTCCTTTGGTACTGTACATGCCAGGGTCCAAGAGCCTGGAGAACAGACTCTGAAATGCTAGTAACTGAATGAGCTGCTTGNCCTGAAAGGAGGCATAATCTGAGACACGAACATTTGCTTTTATTTATTTACTTGTTTATTTTACCAAAAACAATTCCTTCCTGTAGAGGTGTTTAATGAATTACTGGCAGCCAGCTACTTCAGGCACGTGAAGAATAAATGTCATAGTTTTGAAGGGATTCAAGCTGTCATAACTCATTGTCATTTCATTTCGTGCCCAGGTTAGATTATTTTAAACATCACTCTCTTTCTTTACCAGGTAGTATATCTTTGATCTGGTGTTGACTCAATCTAAATTTTGCTTTTAATTCTTTCCTGTGACATCCTAATTTTCTGGGCTTGCTCTCTTTTCCTCTCAAATATTATAGACCTTATTAAACAGGAAGGAGGGACTATGGAAGATGGCTCTGTAGATAAGAACACTTGCTCTGAACCATGTGGACCTGTTTGCAAGTGTTTGGCACCCAAGTAAAAAGCTTGCATGGCTGGATATGCCTGTAACTCCAGCAAAGATCCCAGGCCAAAAAGGCAAGTTTCTGTTTCAGTGAGAGATGCTGTTTCAGGACAGTAGGGTGGAGAGCAATAGATGAAGACACTGAGTGCCCTGCTGTGATCTCCCTGTGAGCTGTTCATGTAACACACACACACACACACCCCAACAGACACACACCCCAACACACACACACACACAAGCATGCACTTATACACATAAGCAGACTGACTTATCTTTGTTACTGAAGCCTCAAAAAGGAGCAAAGGTGGCATTCTAAAAAGAGCATTTCGGTCCTCCCACAGTTTACCTGGCTTCCCGTCAATGCCACACATGATCAAGGACATCAAGCAGCCAAGTAAGTTTATTGCTAATATTTTCACTAAAGACTTAACACTTTAAAAATAATATTTTTCCAAAATTTCTGCATAGCATTTCTAATTTTGACCTTTTGGGTAATCACATATGGGAGTATCACACCAATTTTCAACTAAATTCTCCCTAGTCCAAATTGCTCTTAAAATGTTACTTCCAGCATGAATTCTCCCTTTCTTCCTAACTAATCTGAGCATGCAAACACAACACACTCTATTCTGCCTTCATCTTCCCTTCATATGTGTCTTATTGCATTATACAGCCCTGTTCATGCCAAGCTTATTTCCTACAGTTCACCCAGTTACCAACTCTACGATGTTGCAGGGTGTGTTGGTGCCAGAGGGCTATTAAAGAATGGGAAACGGTATGTATTTGTTATTCAAATGGACACATATTTTAAGTGTCATGATGACCATATCCTATCCAAAAGAGTACATATGATGCTAGTCAGATAGCCCAACCTCAAATTTTGTTGAATTTACTCCCACATATCTGCTGATGTAGAGGTGTGGAATTATTTACAGGAATATAAAATATACATCTGGATCTTCAGACATAGGTATAAAAATAGCAAGGACTACCCCTCCTCTTGAAATTCAAAAGCAATGACCTTCGCAGAGCTCTCAGTGCAGAAAACTGTCCCTGTGGAGGAGTCTATTGCCAGTGTAGTCACAATATTTTGTTCAGACATATCTGGATTTATTTTTAAACAAAAGGAAAGTTCTCTAGACCCACGGGTTTCCTTTTAAACACAGACAAACTTCTCCTACCCCCTTTGGAAGCTATGATAATTTTCATGGCACTCTAGATCATTTCAAAAAGAATAAAATATAATGAAGGGCTGCTCTTGCAAACACAAATTTTATAGAATCTTTTGGACTGTCTGTGTGGGAAATTCTTCTCTCAGGGGAAGTAAATTTAAGTGGAGCTGCACTTGGGCTCAGTCTGTATTCCCCTCTCAATTACCATCAATACCGCTGAATCAGGAGCTACACCAAAATTCCTGAGATAGCTTTTTAAAAATCTAAAATAAAAGAAGAAAGTGCTATTGCAGAGGAGAAAGAAATCTTCATACAGGAGGGGCAACATCCCTGGAGGGCTGGAGCTCACAGTATGAAATAATGGGGGGAAAAAGAAGAAGAAGAAAAAGCAAAGCTTGAAATACTCCAATCAGAACATGCACGTCACCATCCTTGTTCTTTCTATTAATTGTTCAGCGCTGCAAATATTTGATGTTGTTTTGCTTGCCTTAAGATACATAGTAAATTTTTAAACAGATATATAATAAACAACCTATGTGATTATTGTAATGTAGAAACAGAACAGCAAGCTTGTGCAATGTATTTAGAGGATTTCTCCTTTTTTAATAAATAGAAAACTCGTTCAAACAATGTTCCCCAGGCATTACAAAATGGTAGAGTCCCTTGTCATGGCTTATTGCTTAAGCATGCTGCAGGCAACTACTATATCAGCATTTAGTGGCTCAAAACAATAAGATACATTTAGAAGATGCAGAACATTATTCAGCAATGTTCTTAGTAACAGATAGATCATTGCTTGTGCTTATAGGTTTCAATAAGAAGATCTGTCTTCATTTATTAAAGTCATAAAAGTCAGTGCAGAACTGCTTACTATATTTAAGAAATCTTGAAGAAAGAGATCATTTGAAGATAATAGCACAATCTGATATTTTTGAATGTTTAGCTTTTCTGTATATATTAACATTTAATAGTCAAGGCTGAGTAATTAGATGAGGAGATTTTGTCTTGAACACATTCTGTAGTCCTTAACAGAGACCCACAAGTCCCGCTGCATAAAGCATTCAAATGTTTTGCTAGCTGCTGTAAATGCCTTTGTGAGGGGCTTTAGCATAGCACTAGACCACCCATGGGAACATCATGAGAGTTGTCCGAATCATG
>LZPO01117912.1:8460-22516 GCA_001675575.1 Neotoma lepida
AAGAAAAATAACTTGAAGCTGGGTAGGTAAAGAGAATAGTAGCACTTAGGAGATGGGTGGGTGTTCTAGATCATAACAAGGTCCTGGAGAGTAGAGATGTGGGAAATCAGATACCAAATAATGATCTGTAAAAAATTAGGGAAGCATGATGACATAACATTGTCGTTATTGTATGAATCTGAAAATTCTTGAGAAAAAAGTCTTTTTAAATAGGTAGACTGAACTATCTACAATTAAAAAAAAAACAGCCTTTCTTGTATTTTATTTTGATACCAAATGAGTTTCCTGTGAATGCCGTCCTGACAGAGAATCACAAAGTAAATTGAATACATTTATTTGCATATCTAATTTGGAGAGCTTTTTTAAAAAGTCGCTTCTAGATTATATTAAGTCAGTCCCACCTGCCCTTCACTGGTCCTGGCCCTCACTGGACACTGCTGCAAGACAGCTAGCCCCGACTCTCATGGAAGAGCAGACCACTCCTTACTCCTCAGGAGACATGGCCTCACCCCTAATAGCAGGCATGGGAAAACTGGCCCCAAGGCTTAGGAGAGCTGGCTCTGCCCATCNCCTGAGAGGGGTGCTCCAGTGGCCCTGACTGACCAGCTCAGCAACCACCCAGTCCCACAGTTGGTCCTTGAGTTGGCCTACCCTAACATCTACTCCATTTAGGACCTGCTGGAGCTCATGAAGGGACTGGTCCTGTNGAATGATACTCACAGGATCTCCATGACTCAGGGAAGCCGTGGGATATCTGAGAGGAGTTTCAGTGAGGATTCACTAATGATGATATACCAGAAACCAGAGACCTTGGANCAGACCAATGACTCATTGCAACAAACATTTCCAAGTAAAGCTTATTAGACAAAAGGATATACTGCAGTTCCCAATGCCACTAGGACGAATGAAGTGTCGGAGAGGTGGGAAAGACGGAGGAGAGAAAACGGGTTTTTGTTTGTTGGTTTTGTTTTGAATTTTTTAATATTTTCTTTAGGGCGACACTGCAGGGCTGAGAGGTGGGTATGGGGGACTGGGAAGTGAGTGAAATTGGGGTGCATGATATGAAATCCCCCAAAAATTTACTGAAGAATTTGTGTTTAAAAAGTAAAAAAAGAAACAACAGTGTCTTCTCTGACTAAATTTTTGTTGTGACTTATTTTATGGTTTGCCTTTTGAGAAGCCATGCTGAAGTTTGTTGAACTATTTATTTCTACAACATACTCNAGTAAACTTTAATCAGTTTTAGATTCTATGACAAGATTTTTTTGTTTATCTAAACCATATCGGGATTCCATGCTTCTGCATGAACTCTAACCAAGGGACAGAGCGACTGCAGCTAAATTCTCTGGAATACAAGGGTCAATAATTTTTATAATTAGTAAAACTGCAAAGGAGATTGAAACCACAGTATAAGAAACAAAACCATCTTTTTCACACCATATTTGTTACTTAAATTTTTTTACAAATGTNCAAATCTGATGCTTGTTAATTTCTAGTATGGGATCATAGGAGTTTTTACTATTCTCAAGCTTTTTCTGCATTCTAAAACATCAAATATAATGATTAAACACTATGCACCATAGTGTAAGGTTACTTATGATGCTTACATATGAATTAACAAGCAAATGCTTCCCTGTGAAATTACACTTCAAAGCTAAGAGTCTACAAAGCTACTGTGAGTTCNTAATTATCTTACTAATGATCTCCTCTAGCTTGTTACAATATATATAGATATGATCCAGAGAACGACTTTAAAATACCACCATTCACCTAAATTATCAGTCTCGAATAAAGTCCTGTTTCTGGGTTTGCTGGTCTGTGTACATGGGTGATTGATATGCAGGCTTGGAATACTGCGAAGGAAATCACTGTCCTCTGACAAAAAGAAGTGATAAATCCATCCCTAGTTAGATCACCCTGCAAGCTTAAAACAGAATAAGTTGGGTGACTGAACCTACTAACAGTTCAATAAGTTATGTAGATGTTGAAAGCATAAATGTTTTTTCCACTGATGCTAAGTGCTTATACATCCATTGAGTGTAGCTAGAATATCTTGTTTGTTGAAAAAGTACTTCTTACCACATAAATAAAATAAGTAGATGCAAAGATTTGGAGAATATAAGATGGCTGGAATATACATGAGAACACAAAAAGGAACAAGAGTCACCAAATGGTGCAGTTTGTCATAGATAGTAACTCAAGGGCACTCTTCGTCATAGACAGAAGTATGAAAGCTGACACCTTCACCAAGAAGACAGCCCATTTCCTACTTGTCTTCCAGGAAATAAACAGAATGCCTAACCAAGTGCAAAGCATTGTCAGACTTTAATGAGGTGTCTGCATCAGGAACTGGTTGGCATATAGATGAAAGATAAATACACAGAAAACCTTCAAAGGAAATTGCTCAATTAAAAACAAAATACAATTAGTGTCTGTAAGTTTTACTCTTACCTGGATCTGAGAGAATCTGCTGACTATGGAGGGTGACTAGGGAACAGTATTTCCTATTTGATAAGATTTGATCCTCAAGATTTGAGACTCTGAGGTTCAATACATACCATGAAATTGCTAATAAGCTTAGGTCCAGACTTTGTCACTGAATGGTGAGCATTCTTGATAAAATGGGTATGGTTGCTTCTGTTTAGTTACTTAGAAGAGAAGCCAGAAACTGAGACAACAGCTAATAGAATAAAATAAATTTTCAGTTACTGTATATTTTAAATATTTAGATGTAGAAGCGAACATTAAAATAAATTAATTTTAATCTGAATTTATTTTATGTATTATGCATGTTCAAGTTGATAGTCTTTGTAAATTGGGACATTCAACTAAAAATTGGAAAGTGGTAGTAAAAAGGTAATTTTGAATTTTTATGTGTAGATAACCAGCAAAATAGATGACCATTTACTATAGATATTGGTAATTGTTTGAATAACTTTATAGTTCTTGTGCAAAGAAGTAATTTGTCATTTTCATGCCTGACTTGCTATTATATTCTTCTTGAAGGAGATAAACAAATGTATTCATTATACTAGTGTCATTCAAATGATAGGTCAGGCAAATTCTTCAGGTGGAAGGAGAACAACTCTGCTTTGTTCTACACCACACATAACCCCAACTGGGATATCAAATTACGAATGCGTAGCAAAAGAAAACTGTTGCATTAAATTGTGTAAGTCCTTGAATCATTCCTTGAACTATTACAATGCTCCTTAGGAGAATTATGACACAGTCATCACTCCATGTGTAAGCTTAGAAAGTGTAAAATATTACCAGATGAACCAAACATAATTCCAGTTGGCTTATCAAATTTCTTTTTACATCTGGAGAAAACAGCAAAATTCAGAAATTATCTCTCACTTTTTAATATTAGTCTAACTTTCCCTTGAGATTGAATAAAACAGTTAAACTATAACTCTGAAAATAATGTGGAATGTCTAGCAAAAGCAAGAAATTTTTGTAAGATTACTCTTGCTAGGAGAAGGTAAGATGATATGCCATCACTCTTTTTCTTGATCTGTAGCAGTGCGTGTTTTTTAAAAGAAGCTGTTACATGACTTTAGTTAGTGGATAAAGTGTTAATGCAGGTATTAATTTAAGTGATCAAAAAGGTACAGGTACCTGGTTACATTCAGGAAATTACCCACCACAAAAAAATTAAAAAACAAAAATGGTCTTCAAACAATTCTATTTTTAATCTTTTTAAAATATTTGCTGCATCTTTTAATACTTAAACTCATATAAGTCAAAATAAAACAAGCATGGTCTGATTTTTTGGCATCTTTTGGCTGCTTGGTCCTTCCTAACTGCTCTGTAGGGACTGTCCCCTGCTGGAGTTTGTATTTCAGTCCTCACTAGAAAGATGGTAGCTCTTCCACCAGGAGCTTGTGGGTACTTATATCAATAATAGTAATAGTTGGCATCCATGAGAAACAGATATTCTAATTTCAAATGAGGAGTGAAGTTTAGCCAGTCAAGAAGAGGACATAGGGTATAAACACCATTTACTGCACAGGCATTGGTTATATGCAAACTGGAGAGTTAACCGATTGCTTGTGGTCAAATGTCTGTGTCTTTCACCCCCAAAATCCTGTTCTGAGTTTGTATCTACTAATAAAGAACTGGTACTTATCTTCCCGGAGGAGTGGGCAGCACTGTTGAAAGGTTACCTGTGTCCAGAGGGTTTGGTTCACGACTGTAGCTGCACACAGTGTGAATTAAAAGGTTGCAGGTATAGTGTGCCCCTGACTGGGCTGCCCAGACGTTGCCTGAGACCCTCCCAATGGCCCATGGGTTAGACTCCACTTAAACCTACAAGGTAGTTTATCCAAAACAAGTTGTCAGAAACATGAATATGGACCATAAAGCACAGACAAAATTTTCAAGTATTTTGTAAGAAAACTAAGAACATTTCTAATCTTTTAGTCCAGGACATCTTATATATAGCCAGTAGTATAAACCACAAATGAAAAACAGGGACATAATGATTTCAAAATAATTAAGAAAATTTTTCATAAAATATTGTTATGAACATAAAACAGAAACCTCAATTACAGAGCATATTTTTTAGACAATGTATTTCTTATATCCCTATAGTAACCTGGAAAACCAATGATAAATATACAGTTAACCAATTCGAAAAATTCCCAGTGCTATCAAATTATTTTAACACACACCAAAACATATATAAATAGAACATGATCATGTGCTAAAGAATTCATGGCGTTAGTCATAATGCAAATGGTGAGATTGCAGATTTAGCATTGTTAATTAAACACCTATATTATTGCCACTACAACGCTGGTGATATCAAGTCATAGACAGGATGCACACCCCCGAAAATATCATAAATTTTGGCTGAGAATATAAAACATAAAACAACACTGGTAATTTGGCTAACCATTTTTCAGTTTAAAAAATTGAACGTATTTTCCCAGCAATATTTTATCCCAAATATAAAATGAATGTTTTGTGTGGTATTTTGGTTGTAAGGATATCTCTCTCTCTCTCTCTCTCTCTCTCTCTCTCTCTCTCTCTGCCTCCCTCCCTCCCTTCCTTCCTCCTCTCCTTCGCTCCCTTTCCCCCTCTCTCTCCTCGGTTCCTCTACCCCTTCCTTCTCTCTCTCTTCCCTTCCACTCTCCTGTCCTTTCCTACGTTCTCTGTTCTCTTTTTATTTTTATTTTTGAAGACACAACACTCTAATGTATATCTACAACATCCCTTGAACTCAAGATCCTTCTGTTTCAGCCTCCAGAGTGGTGGTATTACAGGAATATGCCAGCAACAATGCTTTCACAAAAATGTGTATGTTTTAAATATAACTTTGCAAATATCTGTCAGCTTTTACATATTCTTTATTTTTGATAATTGGATATATATNNNATATATATATGATATATATATACAATGAAATGTGATTATATATACTCCCCTTTTCTCCCTCCAACTTTTCCCATGTTTCCTCTCAAATGCCTCCTTCCTATATTTTAAATAACCTATTAAATCTAGTTAGTGCTGGCCACATGTGCCCATAGTCTGGGCCATCCACTAGAACATGGGAAATCTGTAAGTAGCTACATCCTCAATAAAGAATTATGCTCCCTGCCCAGCAAATATCCATTGCTAATAGCTCCATAGTATGAGGCAGCACCTCAATCTCNTCTAGCCCACTCTGCCAGAACTTGGGCTGGTTTGATTTTGTGAAGATCTTGGGAAAGTAGCTATAGCTTCTGTGAGTTCACATACAATACCCATGTCATGTCCAGCAGAGCACATTTCCCAGCACTTCTCCCACTGTCCAAATCCTACATCCGTTCTTTCTCCTCTGAGAAGGTCCCTGAGCCTTGGTGGTAAAGGGGCTAAAACAGCTGTCACACTTAGGGCCAAATGCTCATCCTCTTATCCTCAGGGCTTTAACTAGTTGTACATCTTTCCACTCACAGTTTCTCATTGCAAAACGAGAGTTCTCTAACCAGCGTTGAGACATGCTTTGAAATATGGGCAGAAACATTGCATTTAGAAGGCAGTTTGACAGTATGACCATTTACCAAAATAACAATGACAGATTCTAGCCTAGGTCTTATAACTGTTCCAGCCTTCGGCTTTTAACCAGGTTTACAGTGCAGGCATGAAATTTCCTCCTGTGGAACAGGCCCTAAATCCAACCAGAAAATGGTTAATTGCCCCACA
This sequence comes from Neotoma lepida, assembly GCA_001675575.1. Taxonomy (NCBI): domain Eukaryota; kingdom Metazoa; phylum Chordata; class Mammalia; order Rodentia; family Cricetidae; genus Neotoma; species Neotoma lepida. Next base: position 14,650 of record LZPO01117912.1, read on the forward strand.
ACCACTGTATCATTATTTAACTAGTAAGAACTTCTCCCCTGGTAGGACAGTGTTGCAGCATGCAGTGACCAGTGCTAGGTAAAGTCATTGATACATTTTTTCCTTGACCAGTCCGTGGACATTGTACCTTTTGGCATGATGAAATGTAGTCAAAAGGGAACAAGTTTCCTGTTGTTTTCAGATAGATTTCTCAAATTACGTCTGCAGCCAATGAGTGTAGCATTTTATTGTAGAATGTTACCATGTAATTATGGTGAGTAAATGAGGAAATTGGCTATAGCCTATATTTTTGATAACCTCAGGGCCCTATAACTCATAGGGAGATATTCCATAAATTTCTCTACAATTTTCAATTGAAGAAATGAAAAAGACCCACGTCTTCTGGGAGGGATGTTGTCCACCAGTACACTCACCAACCCTATTTTTTTGAAGTTGTATTTTGAAATCTGCTTCCTGGCTAGTAAATTTTCTATAAGACTTTTATAATAGTTTTAGCTGTCACACACACTACCTCCTCCTCTCTTCCATTACTGCTCAATTATTTAACTGAAGTATCCTCTGTCATCTTTTATGTGAAATGTGTTCTACTATGTCTTCAGAATTTCTCAAGTTGGATTGTGAAATAACCCATTTCTATATAGGCTTTCCAAACTCCCTTTATTTGGGTCACCTCTCCCTTCAGGCCCTAGATTCCATTGTGTTCTAATGCCCTTCCCTACTGAAAAAAGAAGGAATGAAAGAAAGAGAGAAAGAAAAGAAAGAGAGAGAGAAAGAAAAGAAAGAAAGGAAGGAAGGAAGGAAGGAAGGAAGGAAGGAAGGAAGGAAGGAAGGAAGGAAGGAAGGAAGGAGAAAAAAAACAACCAACCAAATAAACAAGACAAACAAACAAAACCCTAAAATGCTTGAATAGGTCAATGAACAGAAAGCATGGTAAATATGNCTAGTGGATCTGATTTATCTATAATGATAACTGTATTGATGATTAGCACAGTGGTGGTAAGGAGTTAAGAAGTCTCCAAGGGATACATACTACATGAGTCCGTTTATAAAAGGGAACTAGACAGAGAATGAAAATCATGCATACTTGAAAACAACAGGAGATACATAATGTGGAAGGACAGACAGAATATGCATGTGGGGTATCACCAGGAAATACCAAATTTAAACTAGAATGGGAAGTAAAGTGGTTCTGAAAATGTTAATTTGTGTAAGGTCTTGTGAAAGGGCAAGCCACTAGTAAATGTGTGAATCATTGTAAAACTTTAGAGCTCTATCCAATAGGCTGTTGAAGGAAGTTAGGGGATGACATTTTTTTCGGGTATTGAAGCATATGTGCAGTATCTCTTCAATTTAGATTCATGAAGCCATATTAAAATAAAAAATATTCCAGTGAAAAAGAGACCTCAGTCATAAATTTTATAATTATTGTAGACTCCTGTCAGTGAGGTCAACATTTATGAGAACTCAAAAATGAAAGTCCTGGTACATACACGGCACTGTGTACTTTTTACATTTGTGGTAAGAAATGGGAATTTAAATGTTCTGAAAAGTATTAGAGGATGGGAGTAAGAGAGTCAATGTCAAAACTCGGTGTTATTCTGTAGCAAGGAACTCACTTCAGGTCACAAGATAAACAGCGTAATCAAATATGCAATAACTTTTACTGTACCTATTTTAACAGTGTCATCTGAGGTCCTCTGACAGTGAGGTCCCTTGACATAAAAAAATTACAACTAAGTGAAATCAGCAGACAGTGAACATTTGAGGTGCTGCAGAAGTGCATGACAAATTAGTGAGGGTTGAAGGCTTTGCTTCACAACACACTCTGAAACTTCATCACCCATTCTCTCACCTTCAGGCTCCGTAAAATTGAGAGTATTTGTTCAATATGCAATAAATGAAAGCATTCTCTCACTTTATTGTGGTATAGTTTATTTCTCTAGTTTTGCTTGGAACTATTACACTCAATCTTTCAGTGTGTATTTTCTTTTGATTTCATTTAATACATATTATTTATAAATCTGGAAACTGTAAAAATGAAAAAAACTAAACTAGGATATTACAAGTATTAGAACTTTATTGTTTTCTTTGCTCTCAGGTAATATTTCAGAGGAAGTGAAATCTCATTTTTTCTCCCACGTGCATGTTTATGTGTGGTTTGCATGTACGTGGGAGCATGCATGTTGAAGGGATGTGCATGCATGCACAATTGTATCCACAGATGGCCTATTGACATAGTCCAGCTAGCCATCATGTTCAGAGGATCTAATGGTTCTGCCTTCTANTTACAGAGATTACAGGTAATCCATTATATACAATCCCAGCATTTATGTGAGTTCTATGGACTGGTCCCCATGCCTTATGCTTGGGCAACAAGTACTTTAACCAGTGAGCCATATCCCCAGATCCAATTGAAGTCATTTTTTGATGGATAGTATTATGTTTTATTTTGGTTTCATTGAAAGTTTTATTGGCTATTTTGCTATATTACTGAAAAACACTTAAGAATTTTTGTTTTAGACTCTTCCTGTACAGAATTTGGAAGTAATTACTACAACCTTATAAGAGAAAATCAGATGGATTAGATAAATATTTTCTTAGAACCATGAAGGAATAGAATTTACATCCAAATTCTCAAATCTTAAGAAGCAGGGACATCCTGCCCAATAGAGCAGAAGCCAGGGTNAATTGCAATGGAGACTGCTAGAACTATACTTTGAAAACACATACTGGGAAATCTGATGAGTTATAATAGGTTAGTGTAGAAGTAGCAGTGTATTTTTGGCAACTTCTCCTGCCAAGAATCTGACCCTGATTTTAGAGTAATTGAGAAAGATAAACCCATAGCTCTTCCTGGGGAAGGGAAGAAAACTGATATGTATTGATAATAGTGACCCAGAATTACCTCCTTCCAAAACTTTTTTTCTGCCGCCACCCCATCCTCTTTCCAACTTCAGTAGCATAAGAGATGTGGTGATCACTTTAGAAGCTATTAAGCTTGGGGTTCCTGCCAGGGACTTCCTCATGAACTTATAACAGCCGTGCCTAACCTCAACAGTCCTAAGTACTTTGTTATAAAGGTGTTGTCCAGGGGAAATTTGTGCCTTGACACAACCTCAAATCTTATTCCAGCTGGAGAAAATGAGTATCTTTCTTATTCTAAGCCATATGGTGTCAGTACATTACCAAAGAGGCTACGTAATAGAGTCCAGGGGCCAAGAATATACTCTTGGTGCACAACAGAAAGAAAATGGGTAAGAAGTAGTGGGGAAATATGATCATCATTGGAGGAACATTTCCAAACACAAGTCCATGATATGGCAGATACCTAATTGGAAAATTATAGAATGTCCCTGCTCCATGACACAACACAGGGCTACAGTGTCATAGAAGTGTGATTGCTGCTGAACTGGCTATAGAGCACAACTTTACTTAGGAAGGTTTGCTTANAAAAGCCNAGAGACATAGGGGAAGAATTATACAAACTCTCTGAAATATGATAATGATGATATTAATACTATTATTATTGTGTTGTTGATGTTAAAACATGTGGCGATGTGGCCCTTTGTAGCCTGATTATTCTTTCACAATGGGATTATTGGCATGTANCAACATATTCAGCAACACAAGGTATCTAAAGCCTTTTATAATAGCAGCTGCAACAAATATAAAACACAGACAAGCCCTAGAAAGATTAACATACAGTTACACATCAAAGACCTATTACTTACTAGATAGTTGTTACAGAATATTTGTTTAACTGTGCAAAGATGTGTTGCATTTGTTTAACTATGTAAAGATGTGTTGCATTTGTTTATGTTGCAAAATATTTGTTTAACTATGTAAAGATGTGTTGTTATTTTACCTTGCCTGTATAAGGCACCTGATTGGTCTAATAAAAAGCTAAATGGGCCGGGCGGTGGTGGCGCACACCTTTAATCCCAGCACTTGGGAGGCAGAAGCAGGCGGATCGCTGTGAGTTCGAGGCCAGCCTGGGCTACCGAGTGAGTTCCAGGAAAGGTGCCAAAGATACACAGAGAAACCCTGTCTCGAAAAAAAAAAAAAAAAAAAAGCTGAATGGCCAATAGCAAGGGAGGAGGTGTAGGTAGAACTTCTAGGCTGGGAGAGTAAGTAGGAAGAGAAATAGGCTCGAGGAAGAAAGAAAAAGAGATGTTAGGGAAATATCAGGGGCCAGAGAGACAGACACAGAGGAATCAGGAAAGTAAGACATACAGAATGAAAGAAAGATTAAAAGCCCTAAGACAAAACATAGATGAACAGAAAAAGGTTAAATTGAGCTAAAAGAGCTAGTAGGACAAGTCTGAGCTAAGGCTGAGCATTCATAATTAATAATAAGTCTCCGTGTCTTTATTTGAGAGCTGGTTGACAGCCCACAGAAAATTCCAACTACAGATAGTGTGGTATGTCTACATTTCGACAAGAACAGTCATTCCAGATGGTCTGGGTCAATGTCAAAACGTTGTGTTCACAGTGTGTAGTCTTGAGGACGATATGAAAACAGAACTCTACTGCATTTCTGGGCTTCTACTCAAAATCTATAACTTCAGTTTGATCCTGAGAAAAATGTGCATTAAATTTTAATTGGAAGACATTCTATGAAAAATATCACCAGTTCTGCTCAAAACTGTTGATATCAGAAAACAAGGAAATAATTAGAAATGGTCCCGTGGAATCAAACATGGTGATCAAGTAGGAGATGGTATCTTGAGAACAATCCTAGAATAAAATACACTTGGTCAAAAACTAAGAAATATCAGTAATCCGTGAACTTTATATAGTAATTGGATCTGATTTAATGCATAGGTCAGCATTGTTTCATTAGATGTGATAGATGGTGCACATGATTTTAACAAGAGAAATCAGGTATGGGACCTACNTATGTGAATACATACTTCTTTAAAATCTTCCTATAAACTGAAAACAATTTAAAATAAGAGTCCATTTTAAAGGTGATAAAATCCAAAATATTAAAATACTATTTTTAGAGTTTTAATGGCTTCTTAATATGTATTTAAAATTCATCTTCCTACAACTGAAATTTACAGATTATTTTATTTACTTCTTTTTGTTTCTATCATATATTTAATTATGCTATGATAAAAGTAATACATTCATTTGAAAATATGAAAGCTGTGAGCTCATGTCAGTGGTACAGAGCCTAAGTAGTAACTGAAGGCTCTAGGATTGCTCCTTGCTTTGTAACTCATTTTTGTCAGCAAAGCTTGTAAAAGGTCCCTGTTTTCACCGGGCAAGCTTTCTTAAGGTTGTGTTTAATTTCACGTGGGTGAATGTTTTGCCTGCCTGCATGTGAACCACACCCACTTGTAGTGCCTGTGGAGGCCAGAGGAGGGCATGTCATACTGGGCACAGTGTACCAGTGGCTGTGTGCCACCATGTGGGTTCTGGGAACTGAATCTAGGTCCTCTGAAGGAGGAGCAAGTGCTCTTAACTACTGAGCCATCTCTTCAGCCATAAGAGTCCCCTTTAAATATCACACATGTAGCCCTACCATGATTTTGTCACTGTGTTTACTCCAGTGTAGTTTGTGTAGGTGTTAGTCTTGGAGTTTAATCCATTGCAGTTGATTCTTGTAGTGGTGATATTAAGAAGAAAATAGGGTGTCATCTGGGATGAAGATGAATTTATAATCTTGAGGAGAAACATAAACAAAATCTGGAAAAAAACATAGTCTTTATAGATATTAATTAACAACAATTAGCATAAAATAATTATAAAGGTTTGTTTAGGATTAAAATGCCTATTTAAACAGATTTATTCTGTNCAGTCATTTCTAAAATTTGCATAATATTGTAAAGGTATAAAACACACNATTCATGTAGTTTAGATTTCTAATTATTTGTCTATTATTATCAAGAAAAACACATTTTCTAACATTTCCGAGGTACATGTAAGATGTTTAGAACTGTTAACACAGTTCAAATATGCAACTTAAATAAAATGAAACTGAATTATTGTATATTACATATGTATGCTTCTGTCTACACCCACATATTTTATCATTGTTTGCTCCTCAGTTTTGTGTTTCCTGATCTTACTGGCAGTGTAAAAGCCATTTTAGCCTTCTCTAAAATTTTTATTCAACTATTGTCTAGGTTAATATCCAATGTACACACTAAGAAAATAATTTTAGCCTAATATATAAAGCATTGGGTATTTGCATAATTGCAATTCTCAAAATGACTTCAAATATAATTTTATTGACTCCTGTCAATAGACATCTTAGATCAGTGGTTCTCAACATTCCTAATGCTGCAAACTTTTAATACAGTTCCTCATGTTGTGGTGACCCCAATCATAAAATTATTTTCATTATAACTGTAATTTTGCTACCATTATGGATTGTAAGTTAAATATCTATGTGACCCCTGTAAAAAGATTGTTTGATTACTCAAAGTTTTGTGACCTACAGGTTAAGACCACAGTTTTAGCTATTTATTACAGTTCTTTATATTTGTCTGACATGTAATACAGAAGCTTGTAAGAATAAAAACTATCTAGGTAATTTATATGTCCAGTAATAGTCAAAACCTACTATAAATATTCATATTTCAGCCTTAACCTAATTCTTTTTCAACCTCTTAACACATGAATTTAGGCATATTCTATTTTCAAGTGATCAGTGCTGAACATTAACCACATGCGTTAGGAATAATGTCAAAGATATGTATTTCAGTGAGGTAACTAAATATAACCCTGGGAAGAGCATGGGTTTTTTTTTTTTTTTTAACATACTCTAAGTAAGGTAAAGCCGTAGCAGAAGGATGGGTGATTGCCAGAGATGCTCAGAGGAGCTGAATTGAATTAGTTCAATACAGAAATTGGAGAGGAAAATTGCTTAAGATAAAATGAAAATATTCAGTAACACAACATTGTGGAAATACGCTGTCAGATTTTTTAAATGACCCTTTCCTGTAGGTTTTAGAATTCAAACATTAGTTTAGAAAAGACATGGTATAATGTACGTGTCTTATCAGAAAAAAAAAAAAAGTTCTGAGAACTAGGAATCCATTATAGTCTTGGCAAATGTTAGGCATTTAAACACATTTTAATGCTGTGCAAAGAGAGAAAGCCCATGCTGCTGAAGGGATCAGATGTTACTGAGCCTTTTAACATTTTCTTCAAATCCTTTCAGGAGGGAATGNGTAAGAGATAGCTGATAAATGCCTCTGATCTGGAGATAAAAACAGAAAATCGGTTTATCTCATTAATTCAAAGAAATGTTTTATTCCATATTTTATAATCTCAGATAGGAATTTGCATTACAATCAGCACCATTTTAAACTCAAGATTTGCTAATCAGTAATATTATCTTCATTCCTTCCTCATGAAGACACACTTCTTGCTAGTTATCATGCCATTATACACATTATATGTGTTATTAGATTTATTGTATGTATACTTAACAATATAGGGACAGATATAAATTGATTAGGACAAAAACCAGAAATTGTTTATTGTTGAAAATAGCTTGAATAATATTACAAACATAAACATCAATCATATAAAGGAAGATTTTGACTGTGACAGCAAAGACATAATTAACATCTGTGTGTAAAATCTTCCAGAGTGATTTGGTTTAATAAGATTAGAATAGAAAGGTAAAATGATATACATGGCCTTTTTTTGTAGATTAGTGAGAAATGCTTTGATTTTTAATTTATAAATTCATAGTGAGTCTTAAAGCTAATGTCATCTGAGGTTTAGTGAAATTTAATAACTTCTCCCAGGGGTGGTGTCCTTACTAACATCAGATTTCTATTTTCTAAGGAGTAATAATAGCATTCCTTTGTTGAGTTGTCTTGCAGTGATGGGATGGGATATAGAA
>LZPO01117913.1:0-15266 GCA_001675575.1 Neotoma lepida
TATATTTTAAATTTCTAACTACCTATTCCCTAGACTTCTCAAAAAACTAAATAAATCTATCTCCATCTCTAGCCATATGGTGCATTGCAAAGTGCTTAGCAAAATCGAGCTAACTTACATAATATTTTTCAATCTTTTTCTGCATCCATTAAGCATACAATTTATTGTCAGTTCTTGATATGGTAGTGACCAAGAACATACTTGGTATAAAATATTAGGACAAAGGAATATAATATAAGGAATTTAAGGATAATAAATAATAAGGAAGAATATATAGGTAGATATGNGTCATTGTGTCTCCTTCAGTCACCACATCATGGCTAGTGTTTGTATTTCTTGCCCCTACAGCCAGGCCTATCTTTCCTTAAATCAGAGGCTTGGGTCTGACAGTCAGCTTGTGTCCTAATTCTCTCAGTACTTTTCAAGCTCACAGAAGCAAGTGAAAAGTCATTTGAGCATAAAAGTATAGGGTTTGAAATGCAAGATGTCTTTCTTCTCTGTTATCTCTCTAGATCTTTGCTAAAGAGAGCATCTTGAAGTGTCCATTTACCTCCCTGAATTTATCTTTGTATCACTAACATTGATGGACTCAATATTTCTCAGAGAGAAAATTTCAATAATCAAAATATACATTTAAAGGTTTTAGGAAGTAGCCTATATTTTCTGTCATATAATCTTGCATAACTCTCCTCTAAAGCAAATTTTCTTCTTAAAATTACTTTTAATAATATGTATATATGTGTCTCTGTCTGTGCTTGTGTCTGTTTTGAGTGCCTGTAGAGTCCCTGGCACTGGAGTTACAGGTAGTTGTGAGCTGTCTGACATTGGTACTAAGAACTGAATTTNGGTCCTTTGTAAGAGTAGAAAGTACTCTTAAATGTAGAGTCATCTCTCCAGCCTAGAGAATCTCATTTTAATTAGATTAAACTAATAAAATGTCTTATGGGTTGTCCTGCTCCCATGTTCCAACCAACCTTTGAGGAAATAAGCACTCTTAGATCTTCCTTGACCTACTTGATTGAGCATGTAGCCTACTGGAATCCAGTTCTTATTATGATTATAATGAGCCATCAATCTTAACTATTGATACAGCTTCTCTACCAGCTCCCACTCATACNATATCCTAAAACATGAGTTGGGACCTTTCACAAGAGGCTCACTGAATGTGTTCTCCAACTAGAAAGTGTTCAAGAATCACTGCTAACAACAGAACTCCACAAGCTAGAAAGAAAATAAATATTTAGAAATGTAGATCTCATCCTAAGGAAACAAAAGTGATGTTGCCTGATATCCATCTAACCTTAGAATGAATATGTTGAGTATCCTAAGGGGATATTCCATAGAGCTACACCTCAGAAATTTACAATTCACCCTGTTCTACCCCCTGATGCATGCTTTGTTAATCTACTAACTTCTTTCTTTAGGCCTTGCTATGTCTGTGATTATTTAAACTTTTGATGCAATTTTCCTATTATGGGACACTTAAAAGTGTTGTCAGGCACAGAGGGGGAAAAAAAACAGACCTGAATCACGATGGCTAATAGATTTGATATGATCCAAGGACTTCTTCTTTAGTGTCATTACCAACTATTTTTCTCTCTTGAAGACTGCTTTTCTTCCAATTCAGCCTCATGTATATTAGACTTAAAGAATGAGACACTTAGCCGGTGGGATATAAGAGAATATCTGGCCCTCATATGCACAAAATGTGGTGCTTGACCAATAGAAGAAGAGGTATAAACTAAAGTTCTTAGAGAAGAAGTCAAACTTGCATTAGCAATTAGAAGGCCAAACAACTGTTAACTTCTGTGACTGTGAAGAGCTAAAACATTTCAGTTTAGGTGTCAATGGTTACCTTGAGCTATCTTTGGCCCTCTCTATAGCCACAGTGTGTGATCTAACATTCTTGTGAATATTAAGTAAATCTATTTATTTTGACAAATCCAAATTAGTCCAACACAATATAAAAAATATCTTCCAGGGATTAGGTTCAGTTGAAACCTTGGGCAGTAGCTTTTCAATCTCAAAGACCTGGATTCTGTTGACAGTGCTTCCTGGAGATGTACCTAAAGGAAGAGATTTATNTTTTTTTTTTTTCTGATTCTCTTGTTTACCTTGGCTCCCTTTTCTCATTTAGCTATACAATCCATCTCTTCCAGAGTTGGATAGGTCCACTTCCAGATAGTCCTTCATCAACAACGTCCATCAAGAACAACAATGAAGGGCATACCTGTGAATGTATCCAGGAAAGACATCTGCTTGATCCTGTACCAGCAGGATAAAATACTTTTTGGAGACTTTTCAGCAGGATGCCAGGAGATATAACAGCTACAGGCACAGAATAGGGGTGACTATTTCTGCACCTATTCAGTTCAAAGCCCATACTTAGCATGATGCAGTTTTAAGACTAACCCTCTTCCCTCAACTCCCAGAACACATTCAGCAGAAATGTTTCTCAAGGCAAAGTTGAGGCAAGCAAGCATAAAAAATATTTCAACAACCTCAGACTCTATTGTGTTTGGACTATGCATCCCTCTTCTACTTAGGTACTTGGTAGCCTAGTCCCTTTACCTGCACATACTATGAACATACGCACACCATTTTCTGAACCTGAAACTTCAGACCACCTGTGTCAGGATTCACATGCACCTCCTTTATAGAAAATAGGATATTTTCTCTTCACTTTCATATTTCATGTTTCCTCCTTACTTTCATGAGCATCAAATTTGAATAGTTTTCATTCAAACATATTACCATAACATCCTGATCCAAGGGTAGAGGAACGGATCCTGTCTGAAGTGGTTTGGGGTACATGTGCAATATGGCAAAACTGTGTCCTGAAGTAAACTTTTAGTGAAGAGCTTGTGTTTACCATCTGATACCTATTGATAGTCTGGCATGTATATGATTAAAATCAGATGCATTATGGGAAGGAGCATTCACAGTAGAGAATGATTATATGGCCTAATTTATCAATCATAATAAGTAACCTTGTTAATAAAAACCCTGTACAAATCCTAGGCCTTCAAGGGTCTCCACTTATTTGTCCTGTTGTCAATCATGACAGTGTGTCCTTTCCTAATGTGGATTATTTATTTGCTCCAAATAAAGTTACTTTACTTCCTTGGCAAATTCGTGAACATCTATTTTCAATTCTTTGGAAAAGAAGCCAGGAATATGGAAACATCTGACCCTGATACCAGTAATGGACTTGCACGTTATACTCCATTACATAATATTATGTATAAATTGGAAGAGAGGAAGGAAGCTGTATGATTGAATTGGGGATGGATAACAAAGTACTATTAATGATTTTCTTATATACAGCAAAAGTTCATTTCCCACAGCTCTGGAGATTCCCCCAAGATGAACATACCCAGAGTTTTGAATTCTTACAAGGTCCTTCTCACCATGTTCTTGTATGGTAGAAATGAGGCACAGAATATTTCTCAGGCTCCTTTTCTGAGATCAGTAGTGTCATTCATGTAGACTCTACCTTCATAGACTCTTTTCCTAAAGGGCCTACCTCCTAAGACCAACTCCTTGGAGCTTAGGACTTCAGTATATGAATTTTATGAGGAAACAAAATGCAGACGACAGCAGAAGCCTTTATGTGGCCTACAATCCATGCTCCATACCCCAGGAAATTCCCATAAGGCACCATCATTGTGTGAATGACCTCTGGTGTCTTAGCTTTTGTTTTCTTTTCCATCTGATGTTGTCATTTATATGAAAAAGTGAGGAAATGGTATCATTTACACTCTGAAGAAAAAGAAATTTATTTTGCAAGAAAACGTCAGCTTAGATTTTTATATGGATGATGAGAAAAGAGTTTGTGGATCCTCTTTAGAAAGAAGTGAAAGTGAGCTGTGAGTTTCTCAGATATTCTAGATGTCTGTAAGAATTTAGAAAGTTTTCAGAAGAGGCCATCTGGATTAAGGAGTTGTAACAGAGGAAACATTTAGATTTTACCTGAGATGCATTATTCGTTTTTACATATTGTGCCTACTTGACTAAATGTTGGGGGTGACTTGGAATCATATACTGTAGATTGAATTTGCTCAGACTATTGGAAAAAGTAAGTCCAGGTTAAACAATGGAGTTATGTTACAAATTTCTGAAGTTTAGTTAGTTCCTTAAAATAGTACTGCCACAAAAGAAATGTCAGTAACACTTTTTTTTTTTTGAGTTTGAGAGTGTAGGCTTTCACACTGAAAAAAAAAAAAAAAAAGTTAACAGCCTAGACAGGAAACCATTGAAGAGAATTCTTAAAAATTGTGGTATGGATGCTGAAGTGTAGCTCTCCACAACTGATGTCTTCTGGTGGGGGGTGCAGGTGGGAAAGGGCTCAGTTTTATTTAAGGGGACTTGTGGTCTTACTTCTTTTTTTGAGGTGGAGGTGAGGGTGGAGGTCATGAGGGTGGGGTACAGACCTGGGAGGACTAGGAAGTGAGTATGATGAGGTTCGTGATGTGAAATTCCCAAATAATCAATAAAAATATTATGTTGGAAAAAAGGTATAATAGTTGTTAAAAGACAGACTCCCACTTGCTCCAGATGGGAGATGATGAAGTCTCTGCAAAGGCTCTTCTGGTTTGCAGATTCTCCCTTCCCTGTGGATTCCCCATATCCCTGTTCTGTCACCAAAAATCGGCATTTCTTTAGCTATCATATGTATGAGCTTCACAGTTTATCAGCACTAAAATAAAATATTTTTATACCAGATCTGTATGTTATACTCTTCCATTTCTGATAGACATGAGGATTTCTTGTTGGCATCCTTAGGGTCTTAAAAAGTAAGAAAAAGGGGAAAAAGAAGTTATATCAGCCCCATTCCTTCCTAAAACATTCTGAAAAGTAAATACAATAAAACAATTGGGGTTATGACTTTAATTTAACCACTAATGGGTTTCCAAAATGGTATTAAAACATCCCACAAGCCTAATGGTCCATCCAGGAAGGAAGCTTGAACTATAGAAAAATGGGTTGAATAGTAATCTTTCGCTTTTCCACAGAAAACCTCCCAGGACACATTACATCCAGGAAACGTTTTCCTCCCCACTTTTCTCTTCTCAGCTTCAGATGAGGCCATTTTTACCCTCTGTAATCTGTGTAAACCACAGAGCTTCTTGAAAATACTGGCCACAGAAAATCATATTCCACTTTATAATAAAAAATAATTGAAATTCAATAAGTGAGCTATTGAACTCTTTCAAAGCACCATAGTGGTATATTAATTTATGTCTAAACAAAACTTTTCATCTTACTCTATCTCAGTCTTTCATTCACACTTTAGTAGTTATCAAGTTTTCTGTACCTTTCCCATCTTGACTTTCTCTTCAACCTGGTGATAATTATAATTCCACTCTCCTTGCTCTTCTCTCTTGCTCAATGTCCACTATTCCTCTGCCATTGTAAAAACAAGTAAATAAAACAATAACAGAGAAAAGAAGCACCATTCCCAAAANGCTCTTCATCTTTTCTCTAGCGGTAAATATGTGTGTATGTGTGTATTTCTATGAAATGCTGCTCTGGACTTAAGGTGTTAGTTTTGACAAAGTAGTTAATGCTCGCAGAATCCTAACAATACCAACACCACAGGAGAGTCCAGAGAAAAGAAAAAGACTTAGTCACAGACTGACAACAGATCCCTCTTGACAATGTTTCCTCAGTTCTTGTAATGTTTGACCATGTGTGATGGCAGTTGGAAGTGGCTAAAAACTGAATGAGGCTGTGAAATGTGGCAGTGTTGTGTATCATTTTAAAGGCAGTTTTACATAAATGAAGTCTAAATAGAATTAAATGAATTTGTTGTAGTTGTATATTTTTATGCACAAATTTCTATATATGTACAACTTTTANCATAATCAGTATATAAAAAATTCCTCCCCCAAAAATATCTTCTCCATCCTCTATTTGGGCCCCAGATAACCAATGGCCTGCTTCCTACCATTATAGAAGAGTTCTAGCTGACAGTTTTGCACATAAATGTATTTTTCATACTTTTTGAATAAATTTTCATGAAATTTCACAAATATGACAAATTTTCTTTCATATATAGGTCTTTTCTTTCAATACATATTTTAATTGAATTCACTCTAATGATTGACATTCCAGGGGTGTGTAGCAATTTTGTGTTTATTTCATAAGAGATAGAAACTGTGCAAAAAGCTGTAATATTTTACATTCTTACCATCAGTGTTGACTCTATTTTTCTGTCTTTTCACCAACATTTGAGATTTTTAAGTTTTTAATTTTATCATCCCAATGAATCTCTCCAATTAACTAAAATTTAACTTTGATTTCACTCACCCTACCATGTTTATAATAGCATATCATTCCAGACTTAAATAGCTTGTTGTAAACGTATTGGGTAACCATATATTATTTTTTTGTGAAATATCTATTCAAATATTTTACCATTTGATGTTGTTTTGATTGCCATTTTATTGATTTGGAATATTTATTTATGTAATTTGTATATATATTGTACTTTTGTAATAAATATGTATTATATATGTGTTTGTGTGTATATATATATATATATATATATATATAAAATATTTTCTACTTGATATCTTCCATTGAATAGCATCTATGATATTTCCCAATGAACAGACATTTTTAGTTTCGATGAAATACACTTTAAATAAAGGTTTATTATCCTGTCTGGTTTGTACATTTTATAACTTTTTAAAACATAATACCTGACTGATTCTTGGGGAATTTCACATCATGAACTCCAATACTCCTAGTCCTTCTGTATCCACCCCTCATCCCTGCAGCATCTCCCAAAAAAGAACCACCCCAAAATTAATTAAAAATGAAACAAAACAAGCAAAAAACTCTACCTCACTCCTTTATCTTTCCCATCTCCCCAACACCTCTTCACTCGTCCCAGTGGCATTGNGAGCTGCAGTGTGTCATGCAATACACCCTTTTGTTCAGTCAGTCCCATCCACAAATGTTTATTGCTATCAGTCATTGATCTGATTCAAGTCAGCTGGCACATCATTATCACTGGACCTTCACTGAAACTCCTCCCAGATACCCTGCCGTTGCCCTGAGTCATGGAGATACCCTGAAGCTATCTTTCCAGAGGACCAGTCATAGATAGGGTGGATGTAGGGTGAGCCAACCCAAGGTCCAGGGTGTGGGTCTGGCCGGTAGCTGAGTTGGGCCACTGGGACAGACACCCCTCAGGCGAGGTATGAAGCCAGCTCTTGTAGGCCCAAGCCATCTGAGACAGTTCTCCCATGACCATGGTGAGGGGTGGTGCCTCCAAGTAAGGGAGGTCTGCCATCCCTGGAGGAGTGGGAACAGGACTCCTGCTTGCATTGTCCAGAGAAGGATAGGGCCACCCATACCAGGGCCAAGGAAGGGCGGGTCCAGCTCAGCGCAGGCCTTGCATTTCAACACTCAATGGTTCTTAAGAATCCCTGTAATAACATGACCCCATGGGTATCAACACAGACCCCAGCTGCAGCAGGAACCCAGACATGGCCCTCAGCAGTGGCCCAGGTCGGACAACACCATGGCCTTGTGAGGCAGCATAGGCCACTAAGATCACCATAGCCCCAGTGGCAGCATGGCCCTAGGAAACCAACATGACCCAAGATGGAAGACTAGATCCCTTACATCTATATGGCGCTCAATGGTAACAGGAGCCATGGACATCAACACAGACCCTGGCTTCTATAAGACTATGGACCCAGACATGGCCCTTGACAGCATTCCGGCCAATTCACACCATGGCCCCAGGTGGCAGCAAAGGCCACTCAGATTGGCATGGCCCCATTGGTGTCACGACCCTTGGACAACCATGGCTACATATTGCAGCCTGGCTACATATTGCAGCCTAGCTCTCAGGCATCTATGTAGCTTTTGTTGGCAACATGGGCCACTACATCATCCCGACTATGGTAGAACTATGTACATTTTATATCTTAATAATTATTTTTTTACAGTAAGGACATGAAGTTTTTTTCCTGTTTTAATTTTAATTGCAGCTTCCCTTCACTCTTCCCAACTCGGTGCTTTTTAAAACTGCCTTTTCTGGTTTAATTGCATTTCTCTTCCAATTCACTTCTGTTTTTTTTTTAAATGTCAAAAATTAATTCCAGCACCTTCTACATGTACAGGGAGTGATGTATTTCTGAGACTGTAAATGAAGAATGTTAATGGTAAATATAAATGCTTGGAGGGAGCATTCTGAAATGTGCTCCTAGTTTTCAGGCAGCAATTGATAAACCTCCAGTTGGACTAGTTAAGAACACAAACTATACATTACTTAATAATAGAAGTGGGAAGGGGAGACACCATTCAGATCCTGTAGACATGAATAGGTTAATAGCACAAGATATGAGTGTCTTAATGTCAGAGTCAAGTACTTAGATAAAAGGAGCAAATTCTTTGAAAGGCACATATTATTAAAATTAGCTTAAGAGAAAATAGAAAGCCACAATCAAATCTTTTATTACAGTGGAATTTCTAAGCTAAATAACATCAATGGTCAATTCTACACAGCATTTAAGATATCAATAACACAAATCTTTTGTACACTTTAAGCAAGTAAAGGAAGAGAGAACATGTCCCATTTCATTCTAGGAATTCAGAGTTATCTTGATCTCAAACATTGTATAAACCTTAATAAAAAATACAAATTAGTAGTTTTCATGAGCATAAACAGTAGTTATTAGTAAAATATTCACAGAGTAAATTTAGCAGTCTTCGAAAGAATAACACATCATGATTTAGTGGTGTTCACTTTGAGTCTTACTGTAGCTTTAAATCCTGATTAAAAATGTATGCTTTGGAAATGTGCTTATGCCATCTTATGGTTTGCTCCTGTGGTACCTGTTAGCTTCAGGAGGTTGATGTACTTTCCTAAGACTCCACATATCCTTTATAAAATAATTCCATCATGTCAATAACATCACCACAGGAGAGAAGTATTTTTATGAATAAGAATTGTGCCCACCTCTGTAATAGGATCTGATTGGTGCCTTCAATGTATTCCCCTAGGAAAGAAAGAGAAAATGATGCCATAAACTGCATGATAACATTTTCCACAAACATGGACTAAAAATGCAGTAATGGTTCCTTAGAATTATGAGGGAGCTGAAAAGTTCCTATTGTCAATTATACTGTTGACACATTAGTCATGCATTTGTGGTGATGCTATTGTCAATGAACCTACTGAGTTAGCATAAAAATAATAACACTTATGGGTACATGAGATAGCTCAGCAGGTACTTGCCCTGTAACCCTGACAATATGGTTTTGATCCCAGATCCCACAGTAGAAGGTAGAAGGAGAATGGGGGCCCAACTTGCACTTGCCTACACACAGAGACACAGAAATAGACAGACAGACAGACAGACAGACACACAGACACACACACACACACACACACACACACACACACACCAACAGCAACAACAATAATGATAATAACAATAATTTTTCAAGTATAGCACATAGAACTCTATGACACATATACTTTGGTGGTGATGATAACAGACACTAATGTCACTAGTTTGTATATTTACCATTTTATGATTCTTATTTTAGTTTACTCCTAGTTTTATAAAAAAATATTTTCTGTAAAACATTTGCTTGAAGTGCTATATGCATCTCCCGTATGCATCAAGAAGCAACATTCAGTGTTTCCCTATATAACCAAGGTTTGCTGAAGTGAATTCTATGATGTGCACATGGTGATCAAGTCACTTGATAATGGACCTCCTAGGATGTGTTTCCATCATTGGTTGACACATAGCTGTAAGCAAAAACTTGTGAAATAGGGCATTCTGTTGGGTGAGAATATATTGTAGTTCTGAATATATGTCCAGTGATTGTGAATCATGAAACTTTGGAGTAATCAGGCATCATTCAGGAAGTGAACTGGGCTCTGCACTTTAGAGAGGTGACTCGCCTTTGTAGCAATCTTGTCATGGTACATTTTATTTCATAATCAATGAATGATAGATGTGGTCTTTCCTAATAGTATAAAGTGGAATTGCTTAAGTATACCTGTCTAAGAGTCACTTCCAAATTATTCCCTTTATATCACTTTTTCTCATGGCATTCTGTTATACTTTCTTGAATGGAAAGAAATGTCATCATGTTATAGACAGTACTGGAACTATCTTAGAACTAACATTGTAACTTTTTTATTAGGCTACTCCAGAGGATACCCCTGTGACTACCATTTCTACCATTATTCTAGTTCCTGTTAAATTGCTTTTTTTCCCCAGTACTGTATTGGGAAATGATTAAATCGCTAACATTTGAGATGTTGAAAGGCCAAGTTTCTGAAAAAGACCCCATCTGTTAACTACATTTCCAACTGTCACCTTTGATTTTGGCCATGCTGGCAGTATTTAGGACTCAAGAATTACCTCTTCAATATTTTCCCTAAGTCTGATTTCCATTTGGGTCAATTACTGACTTGGTTAGGATTAATATTGCTCTGATAAAAATGCCATGATAAAAAGCAACTTGTTGAGGAAAGGGTTTATTTCACTTACACTTCCATATAACAGTTCTTCATCAAAAGGAGTGAGGGTAGGAACTCAAGCAGGGCAGAAACCTCGAGGCAGGGGCTGATGCAGAGGCCATGGATGAATGCTGCTGATACGTTTGTTCCCATGCTTTGCTCAGCCTGCTTTCTTTTAGAACCCAGGACCACCAGCTCAGGGTTGGCCCCACCCACTATGAGCTGGGCCCTTCATCATTAATCACTAATTAAGAAAACGTTCTACAGGCTAGCCTGCAGCTGATCTTCTGGAGGCATTTCGTTCAATGAGGCTCCCTAGTCACTGATTACTCCAGCTTGTNTCACGTTCACATAAAACTAGCTGACACAATTGTAAATGTATTCCATGTAATTATTGTCTGGCAAAAATTGACTTTGATGCAATTATAATAAAGTCTGTGTGACTACTTCAGTGGTGGATAATAAAAGGTGTTCTTTTGCTTCTCTTTGGAATCCTAAAGACAGCTCACTAAAAAAATGGCTTAAGATACCCTTAAAAGTCCATCCTTTAATTGCACTTAATGACTTGGGAAGATGTGACACAATGAGAATGACTATGAGTTCTTTAACTAGAGTAGTTTCAATTACTCACAAACCAGGCATCTGAATGGCTGTGCCAAGGGCTGTGTGACAATTGATGTCTCATTATATCTTTATGGGTCTTGAGCTATTCATCTGAAATACAGAGACAATTCTACAAATTTTATAGCTCACATTTTGACTGAAATTCCATTCCTTGGTTTCAGTAATATCTTTATGACATTTTTTTGTTTGAAGAACACAGCTACTTCTCTCCTTTGTGTGATCACAGATGCTACCACCTGGACCATGTTTCTAAAAATAAAACACTCAGACAACTTTCACTGCACTATTCTTACATGGAGAGACAAAATGCTGTTAATGATTGTGGCAGACTCACATCATGACAGGTTCTCCATGTATATCTGTNATGTCTCAGATTTCTGAATCAAATTATAGGCAGCTTTTCTTTAAGAGAACTGGATCATCCTGGATTTCATAAACTATCAAATAATTAATTTTTTGCATTTAGATCAAATGTCACTCTAAAATGGTGTCTATGGTTTCAATAATTTTATGTGTACATGTGTGTTTGTATATATATNTGTGTGTATATATACACATGTGTATATGTTCCCATGAAGACAAGAAGAGGACATCAGATCCTCTGGACCTGGAATTATAGGCAGTTGTGATCAGCCTGACACAGATTGTATAAACTCAAATCCGGTCCCATGAAAAATTAACAAACAAGTGCTTTTAACCACAGATCTATCTCTCTAGCCCCAGTTTTTGTGTTTTATACTGAGAAATCTTAAACTTTAATTTGTCAAGTGTTGTCATGGTCTCTGTTTTTCTTCATGACTGTCACTTTGTAATTAATTCTCCAAAATTTGCTTTCCTTGTCAAACAGTAAATTCCATGAAAGTAAAGGACACTGTTTGTCTTCTCCCTTTGTTTGACAGTACATACTAACACAGTGCTCAATGCCGAGAAATATCTAATGAAAAAAAATGTGATATGTATATGTATATGTATGTGTGTATGTGTCTATGTATGTCCATGTAATTGATAAGTAATAAAGGTGGGTCTCTTTCCTTCTATCATTAGTCTTCTTTTTTTTCAAACACTAAGTGCATCTATTTGAAAAATATCGATACTTTAATGCCTGCATACAGCTGTCTTCCAAACTGCCCACACATATCCCTGTCCCAACCAGATTCAAACACTGATTTCTGGGCACACTTTTGCTAATATTCCCTTGCAGTGAAAAAAAGTTCAGAATATGCTCTGGTAATCAAAGCAAGGCTCTATGCTTTTCCTAAGTAAATACAGCAGTAACACCCCATATTCAGTTACCAGGTAGAGTTTTTGAAGAGTAAAATGGTTTATGTAGATTCTCGCCTCTCATTTCTTCTCTTACCACTGCTGTTCAAGTGTTGAGAAGTGCTGTTCTCTTACCATGCTGCCAGGATGTGGTAAGAAAGTGAGTGTAGCTGCTCTGCATAGGCATCCAGCCTCTGATTTAGTTCTCATTAGCAGTCTACTAACAGAACTTACTATGACCTGGGTGCTGACTTCTTCTGAGATGATCTCTGCTGTCTTAGCTCAGTGGTTATGTGTCTAATCCAATAAAGATACTGGCTGTTTAACTTGAAAGTCTTCAAGCCATTTTTAGAATATCTAGGGCAGAATGACCTTTGCATTGGTCAATGTTTGTGAAGGGCATTTGGTTTGTGAGAAAAAGAACATGCTGTCATTTCAGAAGACCTAAAGAAAACTTCTCATTTCTTCATTTCATTTTGTGGTGTAATTATTGAACTATAGATTCAGCCTTGTAGCTTAGTCTGTATTCATAATTAAAAGGAAGTCTTTACAAGTTTATAGCGAATTTGGGTTACCCTGGCAGAATAAGCTAGCTTGTTTAAGTAATGGTGATATTTCTAGCTCAGTGCCAGGCATAGACCAGGAAGTTGGATCCATGTTTCTAGCTACAATGTTAATTTCTTATTGTTGGTGCTACAAGTAAACTGAGTCACATGAAAAGTTAAATGCATATAGGATCATCAGAAAAGATTTAAAAAATGTTCACATAGGGTTCTGAGTAGACGGATCAGTGGTTATGAGCACTTGTTGCTCTTTTAGATGACCCGGGTTCAATTTCCACCACCCTCTTGGANGGTCACAATCATTTGTAACTCCAATTCTAGAGGATCTGATATCATTTTCTGGCTTCTGTGGGTGCCAAGCATGCTTATGAACACACACAATTTACACTCACAAATATACACACAAGGTGCACATACATACATGCAAGTGAAACACACGTAAAATAAAATGAATAAATCTAATAAAATTGTTTACATAATTATATCATGTGAATTCTTTTTATCCTTTTAGCAATAGTATGCTTTCTGATAACCTGTTATCCTTTATATCATAGGATGTTTCAAGCTGTCAAGGCTTCTCTTTAGACTTAGATAGCTGCCATAGAATTCATTTTCTTTTTTAAGAATTTTTTTATTCATTTTACATACCAATCACAGATCTCCCTCTTATCCCACTTCCTGCTGCCCCCCCAGCTGTCCCTACCCTGATCCACCCTCATCTCCACCTCCAAAAGGGTAAGAGCTTCTATGGGGAGTCAGCAAANCCTGGTACATTCAGTTGAGGCAGGACCAAGCCCCTCCCCACTGCATCAAGGCTGAGCAAGGCTTCCGACCATGGGTAATGGGCTCCAGAAAGCCAGCTCATGAACCAGGGATAGATCCTGGTCCCACTGCCAGGGGCCCCTCAAACAGATCAAGCTACACAACTGTCTTTCTTATGTAGAGGGCCTAGTCCAGTCCCATGGAGGTTCCACAGCTGTTGGTCTAAAGTTCATGAGTTCCCACTAGCTTGGTTAGGTTATTTCTGTAGATTTTCCCATCAGAGATTATGAGACCATATTTCAGCACCAAGGTGGATGTGCCAGTGAGCAGAGGAAGACTTGCTACTTTTGCTGGAGAGAAAGTACTGAATTGAGAAAGTCACGACTCAGATCTACAATGGAAAAAGTCATAAATGTTTTGCTTTCTTCTAAGTTTTTGTTACACCGGAATTGGAGTAAACTCCTACTAAATGCCATGACCTCTAATTGTTTCTCCACATAAAGAAATAGGACAGCCTTCATTGATTTGCCTACATTTGGAATTCTGGGAAAGCACAGGACTGTGCCTACAAATTCTCCCTTTGCACTTTCCCTGATTACTTCCACTCTCTGATTTAAGTGAAGCCAATTTATTTTGTGAAGATTTTAATAACATATTAATTATAATAGGGTTGAAACTTAGTGACAAGCTCCCAGGACCTGACAGACACTATTTATATATACTATCTACTCTTTCAATCTGACCTACTTTGACAGTTGAATTAAACGAATTGACTTTTGAAGTTTGTTTATGAAATGGCTAGGGAATGCTGAGTGTTTGGGGTGTTTGGCTTTTGTACAGCACACTATTAACAAGTTCTCTTAGTGCATTTTTGGAGTCCAAGAAAGCACCACCGTTTGACTTAACACAGAAATCACATCTGATTCACAGATGGAGAAAATGGATGCATTAGTAGATGAATGCTTGTTGAATCAGAACCCATGTAAATGGCACACACACACACACACACACACACACACACACACACACATTGTCCCTATATAAAGGTAAGTAACTTGACTGTTGTCAATCAGTAAGTCTCAGTTTAGTATAACCTGAATAAGACTGATTCATGTAGTGGTTTTCCTTTTCAGCTAATGTACTTGCATTCATTTCTTTAACAAGCAGTTATTAAAAATCGATTCAGCATTAAGTGTTGTATGTAACATGCAGTTCATTATGTCTCACCACCATCCCCAGGCTAGGACACAATTGCAGAATATATTGGGAAAGTCTAATTTCTGTATTTACTTCAAAGCTAAGCCTTCAGTAAGCAGTGGCATATCACACAATCACACAATTAGAGCTGTCTCTCCTTAAAGCCAAATTGTCTCAATTTTTATCTTTGGTTTATGGGCTTGTAAGAAGAACTTCTAACCAGTCTTATTAATAAACACACGGAACAAGAAATAAGGGTGAAAATCTGACAGAGATCAGAGGAATTAGGAGCAAGCTGGAGAGGGGCTGGAGAGGTGGCTCAGAGGTTAAAAGCACTGACTGTTCTTCCAGAGGTCCTG